>JADIIZ010000155.1:0-14764 GCA_027604345.1 Boothiomyces sp. JEL0866 | reverse complement strand
TGGTTGCTTCAATCAATTCGTGGGAGGAAACAGAGCACAAGTTGTTGAATGGGTTGGAATCAGATCCACATCCACCAGCACAGTTACCTCCTTGATCAGGGATAACACCATAGAATACATATCCAGATCCTTGCTTGATGGTACCGTGATAAGCGCAGAATTCTTGGCATGACGAGCTTCCACCCTGAGTAATAGAAATACCTGGAGCAAAGTGAATAGCATAGTAGGTATTTTCATCAGCTGCTGGGACACTTCCTTGAGAAATCAAACTTTGAAGTGTAGATTGAATATTTGAGTCATCAAGAGTACCAGTTGCCCCATCAGTGTAATCAAACGAACCAATGAAACTACCACGGCCAATGTTTTGAGTTGGAGTATCGTATTGCGACAACATATCAAACAAGGCAGAGTTGGTTACACCAGTGTAGAATTGGTTGATTTGAGATGCGTATTCAACATTGCTTTGTCCTCCCCAGAAGATGGTGAAAACTTTGACGTTTGGAATGACAGGGCCTCCATAGTAGGTCAATTTGGCACCAGCTGGGGCAGCAGCATTTTTAAGTGCAAATGTATGTGGTCCAGCCTTTGGATGAACAGCATTTGGTTTGGTCTTGTGGTGTAACGCATTTGGTTTACCATTGTTTGTTCCAGCCAAAGCAAGGGTAGCAAGAGTGAGAGCAGCCAAGAATTTCATTTTATTGTATTATGGTTTCCCCAAACTTTGTTCTATTTATATTCTGCGCTACATGCGTACGAACGGCATTTTCGTATGATACTGCCGCGGTTATCATGCTGTTACCCGACTTGTCAAACAGAATAATTTCAATGGTCAGAAATTCAAAATAAAATAATGGTCAAACACATAAAGAACTCGAAAGTAATTTCTCTTTATTTTGGGAACATTTCTTTTATTTATCTAATAGAAAAACACCTTCTTTATGCCGAAAACTTGTTTTTTGGATCGGCACCTCTTCACCTTTTTCTGGGTTGCCCACGCTGCAACCATGTGGATTCCTGATCATCACTGAAACAAATTGTGAAAATTTGGTTTACAGATACATTAAAAAACAAATAGCAAGGGAAATAGTGTATTTACTTAAAGCCGAGCCGTATTATTGTCAATGATATTTCAACCATTGTTAACTTTTGGCATCTCTGGTTACCATGGGCTCAACCAATTTTGGATACCATGTTTTTTGAACGAAAAAAGCTACAGAGCTTTCATTTATTCTCCGCCGGGTATCAAAAGCGGGTCAGATGAATATTTTCAAGGCAGGAATGATCTGCATTCAACAAATGAACCACCTGTCAAATCTTTGATTTGGTAATTGTGTTATCATGATCTTCATGAGGCACCAATGAAGGTGATGAGCAACAAGAGCAACAGACATTACCATGATGCAGCCATGCGTGTTGGTTCACACTGAGCCAATGGGATCCATTTGGTATACCAGTGGATATTCAACTCTAGATCAACTTGGAACTTGAAAAATTAACAATTTGATCAGTAGTAGTACATTCGAACCGTAGATTCCTCTAATTTGAAACTACTTGGAAATTTCATGAATATAAACCATGGCATAACATTCTTTTTGTGCATTGAGGGCAGCTAAACGATCCTTGAATTTACTTTTTAGCAGTGGATTAGTTCCATTTCCGGTTGCTCCTTTGACTGCTTGATATTCAAGTTGTTCATTCAAACCCTAACCCTGTGTGATTGGCCCTCATTGCTGAAACTACAATTATGCTCAATCGATAAATCAGAGTGGTTAAAGGTGCAATCACCATTAAATATAGCTTTGCAAATCCCCATTAAATATAGCTTTGCAAATCCCCATTGCAAGACCAAGTCATTCGGAAAAACTTGACCCCAAAGCTGAACGCGGGAAATTTGAAATCTGTAGAAAATGGCAACAGCGTTGGACATTCTCACACTAGTAATCTTTGTTGTATGTATGTACTTTACACTTGTACCTTTCCGGATTCCTTACACTAAATTTCACCTCAACTTGGCGACTACACCTCCGATTTGTGTAGTATTATTGCTGGTAACCACTTGTATTCCTTTTTCTGTAGTAGTAGATGGAATTATAGGGTCAGATAGCATAAAGCCGTACAATATCCTTGCGTTATTTTTTGGATTGGCTTATATTGCGCTATCTTTAGAATCTACAGGGTTGCTCAAGGCGAGTGCAATCCTAGTAGCCAAAAAGGGAGGTTCATCACCATTCAAAACTTTTACTTATATTTATTTACTGTGTCTGGTGTTATCGGTTTTGATGGGTAATGATCCAGTCATACTGTCTGCTACACCATTTCTAATTCATTATTCCCAAGCTTCCAACATGGAATTGATTCCTTTGTTGTTTGCAGAGTTTGCTAGCTCGAATATTGGTAGTATGGTGTTCTTTTTTGGAAACCCGACCAACGTAGTCATCTGCGAAGGGTTTCATTTTGGCTACCTTACATTTACAGCGTATATGATTGGTCCATTTATTGCATGTTCCTTGGCGTGCTTTTTAGTCCTATGGTTTCAATTCAAGTGGATTCCTGGTAAATCCATAGTAGCTGTGCCATCGGAAATTCAGATGGAGAATTTAAACCAAATAGAAGGTGAGTCTCACAATCAGCTGAACGAAATAGCAGTTGAAATTGCTAATGAATCATTAGTCACCGTCATGTCCAAGGTCAAACGATCCTCTTCATTGTCAATTCAAGAAAATGCCCTAACCGATCCGGTGGGAGCAGTAGTAGGTACTTTTATTTTCTTGGCTTGCGTAACTGTAATAATTGGAGTTTCATTTGTAAATATTGAAGTCTGGCTTATATCAATTCCTTTTGCACTGTTGAAAGCATCTTTCGACATTGGTTGGGATTTGTACAGAAGAAATAAGAAAATTCCAATCGTTATTCAGGAATCCAGAGAATCTCACCCACATAGAATGTTTCCAATGTTACATTCCAGCCTCAAAGAATACTTGCCTACCTTTTACCAAACTTGTACAAGACTCCCGTTTCCGTTAATTACATTCCTTTTGTCGCAATTTATTATTGTTCAATCACTCTCGTATCGCAATTGGATATCTACGTTTGCATACTACTTGAATTTCGCCTCTGTCAACCTACCCACTACAGCATTCGTATTTGGAGCGCTGACAATAGTTTTATGCGGTATTGCCGGGACAAATATTTTGGCAACCATTCTTCTTGCAAAAACCATACTTGCAATGAACCTGGATGATCAGGCTGAAAAAATTGCGTCCCTTGTATTGGCAGTTGGGTCCAACATAGGTGCAGTTGGATTTGTGTTTGCAGCCTCATTAGCAGGCTTACTATGGAAAGGGATTTTAGTGGAAAACAGAGTTTCCATCACCAACACTGATTTTGCCAAGTACAACATGTTGCCTTTGGCCGGAATGTGGTTGCTTCAATCAATTCGTGGGAGGAAACAGAGCACAAGTTGTTGAATGGGTTGGAATCAGATCCACATCCACCAGCACAGTTACCTCCTTGATCAGGGATAACACCATAGAATACATATCCAGATCCTTGCTTGATGGTACCGTGATAAGCGCAGAATTCTTGGCATGACGAGCTTCCACCCTGAGTAATAGAAATACCTGGAGCAAAGTGAATAGCATAGTAGGTATTTTCATCAGCTGCTGGGACACTTCCTTGAGAAATCAAACTTTGAAGTGTAGATTGAATATTTGAGTCATCAAGAGTACCAGTTGCCCCATCAGTGTAATCAAACGAACCAATGAAACTACCACGGCCAATGTTTTGAGTTGGAGTATCGTATTGCGACAACATATCAAACAAGGCAGAGTTGGTTACACCAGTGTAGAATTGGTTGATTTGAGATGCGTATTCAACATTGCTTTGTCCTCCCCAGAAGATGGTGAAAACTTTGACGTTTGGAATGACAGGGCCTCCATAGTAGGTCAATTTGGCACCAGCTGGGGCAGCAGCATTTTTAAGTGCAAATGTATGTGGTCCAGCCTTTGGATGAACAGCATTTGGTTTGGTCTTGTGGTGTAACGCATTTGGTTTACCATTGTTTGTTCCAGCCAAAGCAAGGGTAGCAAGAGTGAGAGCAGCCAAGAATTTCATTTTATTGTATTATGGTTTCCCCAAACTTTGTTCTATTTATATTCTGCGCTACATGCGTACGAACGGCATTTTCGTATGATACTGCCGCGGTTATCATGCTGTTACCCGACTTGTCAAACAGAATAATTTCAATGGTCAGAAATTCAAAATAAAATAATGGTCAAACACATAAAGAACTCGAAAGTAATTTCTCTTTATTTTGGGAACATTTCTTTTATTTATCTAATAGAAAAACACCTTCTTTATGCCGAAAACTTGTTTTTTGGATCGGCACCTCTTCACCTTTTTCTGGGTTGCCCACG
The DNA here is from genome assembly GCA_027604345.1 of Boothiomyces sp. JEL0866. Classification (NCBI taxonomy): domain Eukaryota; kingdom Fungi; phylum Chytridiomycota; class Chytridiomycetes; order Rhizophydiales; family Terramycetaceae; genus Boothiomyces; species Boothiomyces sp. JEL0866. The sequence goes on along the minus strand of JADIIZ010000155.1, from coordinate 10,349 downwards.
CTGCAACCATGTGGATTCCTGATCATCACTGAAACAAATTGTGAAAATTTGGTTTACAGATACATTAAAAAACAAATAGCAAGGGAAATAGTGTATTTACTTAAAGCCGAGCCGTATTATTGTCAATGATATTTCAACCATTGTTAACTTTTGGCATCTCTGGTTACCATGGGCTCAACCAATTTTGGATACCATGTTTTTTGAACGAAAAAAGCTACAGAGCTTTCATTTATTCTCCGCCGGGTATCAAAAGCGGGTCAGATGAATATTTTCAAGGCAGGAATGATCTGCATTCAACAAATGAACCACCTGTCAAATCTTTGATTTGGTAATTGTGTTATCATGATCTTCATGAGGCACCAATGAAGGTGATGAGCAACAAGAGCAACAGACATTACCATGATGCAGCCATGCGTGTTGGTTCACACTGAGCCAATGGGATCCATTTGGTATACCAGTGGATATTCAACTCTAGATCAACTTGGAACTTGAAAAATTAACAATTTGATCAGTAGTAGTACATTCGAACCGTAGATTCCTCTAATTTGAAACTACTTGGAAATTTCATGAATATAAACCATGGCATAACATTCTTTTTGTGCATTGAGGGCAGCTAAACGATCCTTGAATTTACTTTTTAGCAGTGGATTAGTTCCATTTCCGGTTGCTCCTTTGACTGCTTGATATTCAAGTTGTTCATTCAAACCCTAACCCTGTGTGATTGGCCCTCATTGCTGAAACTACAATTATGCTCAATCGATAAATCAGAGTGGTTAAAGGTGCAATCACCATTAAATATAGCTTTGCAAATCCCCATTAAATATAGCTTTGCAAATCCCCATTGCAAGACCAAGTCATTCGGAAAAACTTGACCCCAAAGCTGAACGCGGGAAATTTGAAATCTGTAGAAAATGGCAACAGCGTTGGACATTCTCACACTAGTAATCTTTGTTGTATGTATGTACTTTACACTTGTACCTTTCCGGATTCCTTACACTAAATTTCACCTCAACTTGGCGACTACACCTCCGATTTGTGTAGTATTATTGCTGGTAACCACTTGTATTCCTTTTTCTGTAGTAGTAGATGGAATTATAGGGTCAGATAGCATAAAGCCGTACAATATCCTTGCGTTATTTTTTGGATTGGCTTATATTGCGCTATCTTTAGAATCTACAGGGTTGCTCAAGGCGAGTGCAATCCTAGTAGCCAAAAAGGGAGGTTCATCACCATTCAAAACTTTTACTTATATTTATTTACTGTGTCTGGTGTTATCGGTTTTGATGGGTAATGATCCAGTCATACTGTCTGCTACACCATTTCTAATTCATTATTCCCAAGCTTCCAACATGGAATTGATTCCTTTGTTGTTTGCAGAGTTTGCTAGCTCGAATATTGGTAGTATGGTGTTCTTTTTTGGAAACCCGACCAACGTAGTCATCTGCGAAGGGTTTCATTTTGGCTACCTTACATTTACAGCGTATATGATTGGTCCATTTATTGCATGTTCCTTGGTGTGCTTTTTAGTCCTATGGTTTCAATTCAAGTGGATTCCTGGTAAATCCATAGTAGCTGTGCCATCGGAAATTCAGATGGAGAATTTAAACCAAATAGAAGGTGAGTCTCACAATCAGCTGAACGAAATAGCAGTTGAAATTGCTAATGAATCATTAGTCACCGTCATGTCCAAGGTCAAACGATCCTCTTCATTGTCAATTCAAGAAAATGCCCTAACTGATCCGGTGGGAGCAGTAGTAGGTACTTTTATTTTCTTGGCTTGCGTAACTGTAATAATTGGAGTTTCATTTGTAAATATTGAAGTCTGGCTTATATCAATTCCTTTTGCACTGTTGAAAGCATCTTTCGACATTGGTTGGGATTTGTACAGAAGAAATAAGAAAATTCCAATCGTTATTCAGGAATCCAGAGAATCTCACCCACATAGAATGTTTCCAATGTTACATTCCAGCCTCAAAGAATACTTGCCTACCTTTTACCAAACTTGTACAAGACTCCCGTTTCCGTTAATTACATTCCTTTTGTCGCAATTTATTATTGTTCAATCACTCTCGTATCGCAATTGGATATCTACGTTTGCATACTACTTGAATTTCGCCTCTGTCAACCTACCCACTACAGCATTCGTATTTGGAGCGCTGACAATAGTTTTATGCGGTATTGCCGGGACAAATATTTTGGCAACCATTCTTCTTGCAAAAACCATACTTGCAATGAACCTGGATGATCAGGCTGAAAAAATTGCGTCCCTTGTATTGGCAGTTGGGTCCAACATAGGTGCAGTTGGATTTGTGTTTGCAGCCTCATTAGCAGGCTTACTATGGAAAGGGATTTTAGTGGAAAACAGAGTTTCCATCACCAACACTGATTTTGCCAAGTACAACATGTTGCCTTTGGCCGGAATGGTTTTGGCTGGATATTTGATAGTTTGGGCTGAAGTTGTAATCTTTCAATAGAAATAAACATCAAGAAAACAACTATATTCCAAATAGAAAATAAAAAGCATTAATTCAGTTTTGGCTGGATATTTGATAGTTTGGGCTGAAGTTGTAATCTTTCAATAGAAATAAACATCAAGAAAACAACTATATTCCAAATAGAAAATAAAAAGCATTAATTCAGTTTTTGCTGATTCACCAACTGATAGTAGATACCCTTCTGATCAACCAGCTCAAAGTGCGTACCAGATTCCACCACTGTACCCTCTTGAACTACAAATATTCTATCCGCATGCTGTATGGTAGAAAGTCGGTGTGCAATGACTATAGTGGTTCTTCCTTTCGACGCATTTTCAAGCGCAGATTGAACAGCTCTTTCAGACTCTGAATCAAGTGCAGATGTTGCTTCATCCAATAAAAGCAAACCGGGATTCCTTATTAACGCTCTGGCAATTGCTATTCGCTGTTTTTGGCCACCAGAAATCTGCCCTCCTTTTTCTCCTACATTTGTATCATATTTATCTGGCAAGCTAATTATAAAATCATGAATGTTGGCCAATTTTGCCGCCTCCATAATTGCCAATTCATCTACATTTCTATTTACTCCGTATGCAATATTTTCTCTGATACTTTGATTGAACAGCACGGGTTCCTTTATTAATTTACACTTACCTGTCCTACTAATGACATTTGAGCTCTTAAATTTGTAATATTCCAATCTTTAATCTCTGTTTGGTCTAATGTCAAACTTCCTTGGGTAACATCATACCATCGCTCTAATAGCCCGAGTACAGTAGATTTACCACAACCAGACTGACCAACCAGTGCAATTGTTTTTCCGTGAAACGCTTCGAGAGAAAGCCCTTTTAACACTTCAATATCTGGTCTTGAAGGATAGATGAACCGGACCCCATTTGCCAGTACTTTACCCTCAATCTGAGACTTTTTGACGCCGTCTTTGTTTGTTGGATTAATAAGAGATTCTCGATCCAATATTGCAAATATCGATGAAGCTGCCACATTTGCTTTTGCCGCGTCTGGCGTAAATGTCTAATATTAACGGTAAAATACAGAAACTTGACCACTAAGCATAGCAGTGAAAATAATTCCAAATATTGCACGAAAGGTATCTTCTGTAGAATACAGGCCCCAAACAACCAACCTTGAACCATAGTAAAATGAAGCGGCCCAAGCGAAATGAAGTATACTTTGAGAGAAAGCAAACGCGCCTGAAGTAAAGAATGCTCCTTTGATTGTAATTTGATGTGGAGTAACAATCCTATCCAAGTACTGGTCATAGAAAAAGTTTTCCTTGTTTAGTGTTGCAATCGTTCGTATATTTTGAATTGCCTCAGATGCCTTTTGACTTGCAGATTCATAAGCAGCTTTAGACTTGCTTCCAAACCCCACCAGTGCTTTCATTTGAAGAGCTCCGCCCAATCCAATTAATGGAACCATTCCAAGAATAACCAATGATAATTGCCAGCAAGATGTGAAAGCAATCACCAAACCAGTAATTACACCGGCAATAGATTGTACCACAGCTCCAAAAAATGGACCTGTTAGTCCCATCAACAGACTGGCTTCTTCAGCTAGTTTGGCGGTAAGTATTCCAGAGGCGTTTTCTTCCATGTCAAAGAATCCAATTTCTTGTTGCAATAGTTTTTCAAAAACATGGTACCGCACTCTCCTGGTCATCTTTTGACCACTATAGTTGAGTAATCCCAGTTGTAGAAAATTTGCAGCAAAACTAGCAAAAGCTGTTAGTACAAAGAACAGTGCATATGTGTTTGCCTTAGAGGTTCCCAGTACTGTTAAAACTTTGGAAAATATCATTGCAAATACTGGTTGTACAACACCGTTAAATGATGCACCGATTACCCTACGTTAGTGTGTAAATACCCCATCGCAATCAAAAAGTATTCTGGTCTGTTGTACGAAAGTAGCCTACGATAATCCGTTTTTGGTTCTGGTTCTTGTTTTTTCTCAAGTTTCAAGACGGCAACACCATCAGTCATACAAGTTTCAGCATTTGCTGGTTGTATTTCAGTGTTATGGTTTAGCGTTACTACGGATTCTTGTTTTTTGTCTTTAGTTTCCAACTGTTGTGCTTGAACAAGATTATAGTAGTTTCCTTTTTGATCAATCAATTGCTGGTGTGTTCCTTGCTCAATTATTTCACCAGCATCCATAACAACTATTAAATCAGCATTCTTGACTGTAGACAACCGGTGTGCTATAACTATTGTAGTTCTATTTGCAGAGACACTATCTAGCGCTTCTTGGACTGCTCTTTCAGATTCCGTATCCAGAGCAGATGTTGCTTCATCTAATAACAAAATAGATGGGTTCTTTATAATCGCTCTGGCTATAGCAATGCGTTGCTAGGTTACAGAGGGAATACCTTTTGACCTCCCGACAACATGCTTCCAGCATCTCCCACTTTGGTTTTCAATTTTTCAGGCAAGTTTTGAATAAATTCCCAACAGTTTGCTTGCCTACACGCAATTTCGATTTTCGAATCAAGTTCAGTTGTAGAGTATTCATCTGCATTAAGCCCCAAAAGAATATTATTTCTGATTGATGTATCAAAAAGTACAGGCTCTTGTGTTACCATTCCTATATGGCTTCGCAACCAAGAAACATTTAGTTCTTTTAAATTGGTAGTTCCCAGCTGTATCGTTCCTTCACCCGGATCGTAGAATCGTTCAATCAATTTAACAATCGTAGACTTGTGAGCAAAAACTTACCTTTCCGCATCCCGACAATCCAACCAATGCAACAGTTTGGCCTGGATGAACTTTAATACTAAACTTTTTCAAAATCCTTACATCCGATCGTGTGGGATAGTGAAAATCTACGTTGCGGAATTCTATTGGTGCTTTTGCAGAATCAAGCTTCAAACCTTTATCAGACATACTATCAATGGGTGGATTGCGTTCTATCGTTTCAAATATCTTTGCAGCTACGCCAGATGCAGAGGCAACAGTAGTTATGTGTGGTGGAGCATTACCTAGTGAAAATGACCCAATAATAATTGCAAAGAAAACATTTAAAACGTCGCCAGTATTCATTGTGTCGGGTACAAGTGTGTTCCCATACCAAAATGTTAGAGCATAAATGTTGAACATCAAGAATTGAAAAAGCCCAACACCAGCCCCATTCATCAATGCCTAATTAAGCTGCTGTTATACCTTTTTTATTCCCGCCTTTTCTGCTTTATTCAGACGCAGAGCGTATTTGGAAAGCTCCTTTGTTTGTCCTCCAAACGATACCACCGTTCTAATTGACGTAAACGTTTGTTGAGCAATAGATCCAGCTTCAGCATATGCATCTTGTTCCTGTTTTTGGCCTCCAGCTATAATTTTCGACATAAAGAACGAAGCTGCAGAGAGTACAGGTAGTGCTGCTAATAGCACGATTGCTAATTTCCATCCTCTTACAAAGGCAATGACAAATCCAGATATGAATCCACATACAAATTGAATGATCAATCCAATCTTGTCTGATAAACCCTCCTGAATAATATTTATATCTGCAGTTAATCGAGAGGTTAGTTCCCCGCTGGCTGTCTGATCAAACCACCCTATATCCTGTCGTAGTATTGAATAAAAATACTTCTCTCTTACTCTCTTGGAGATATTTTCTCCAAATATTATCCAGCAACACATTTGAACATAAGAACTGATAAATGTAATTACACCCACAAAGCACATCTACAGTTGGAAGTATTTACCATGGTAACAGCGGTAGCCATATCGCTATTTAGTTTGTCTATCGCTCCAGGAACACCAGGGACATACCCAACAAAGGACTGGATAATCTGGCCAAAAAATATGGTCATCACTGGGAGAGTTGCCCCATTCTAAGATTAATACTAAATACGATCATTGACGCTAATACCGCAAACACTAAAAGAATATAATCGTAGTGGTTGGCATATCTCAGTAATTTGAAATAAGACATTTCGCGAAAAATTACTCACCATTGTTCAACTCTGATGAAATTTGGACTTTGGAATTTAGGAACATTTGATCAAGCAAGTTTCAATTTTGATTGCAGTGATTGCAGATAACATATGACCCGCAATCTACCATTGAAAGCTACCTTGAAAGTGTAAATCTCTTTTGCAAGTTGAACCAATCACATCTCAGATAAGCCTCTTGAGTCAAGAATACTTTCCCAATGACCTTAAAACGAGGACTAATTGCAATCACTTTAACCGCTGCAGCAGCAATTCCAGCTTATTTTCTGTATCAACACCACAAGCTATCCAGAAAGATTAAAAAGACTCAATCAGTAGTTACCGAATACTCTCCATCTCTTTTTCCATTCAAAAGACCTGCTAAATTCCCTTCCAAAGAACAACTTGCAGGAATTAAACTATTGGTGTTTACGGATACATTTACAACCACTGCTCCGCTTTCCAAACTAGATTTGCTAGTATCCAATCCAGCAGAATTCCTTACACAATACGGACGCCTGTCCTATATTGCATTTTCAAAAACACCTCAAGCAAAACTAATGCCAAACTTTAAGCAAACTTCAAGTTTCAAATACCTGAATAGCCATCCATTCCAAGAAAATTCCAATCCAATGTGCGGTATCTTCAAGGTTGGATATAGAAGCGATACAGATCTGATTTTGGAAGTATCGTTTGACCAAGATGGTGTTTATGGTTCAATAATCAACAAGATTAGTGTGGATTCAAACACTGCTACCTTTACTGTTCAGACTGTAATGTGGAAAGATGTTCTTACTGTAGGTGGTAAACAAGTCTTTCCAATGATGAATCCATTCCTCAGGTGGACGCATGAACTTACCGCTATGTGGATACTTGAATCTGCTATTAATCAATTGGTAGAATAAAAAGCTGCCCGGTAGTTCATTGTTTTCGCAAAGTCTTTGTATCTTGGTCTTTAGTCTGCACTCGACTATTTTCTAAATTGTGATTACTCTTGAACTGGTTGCGCTTGTAAAAGTTGAGAATTATGCAACTTAGATTCATGCAGGATGGATCATGCAAGCTTTTAGATAACTGAAAACCATCTCCACGAAACACATCATCAATCAAAAATCACTGATTTTAAACGAACTCTAATTTTACCTTTAGATTTGTCAAAGTACAGTAAAATGGAGTAAACGAAATCTGTTTGATTTGAAAGACAAGATTGTCTTGGTAAACATTCGGCCACTATCGTCTTCAGTCAATATTGCTGAAACAGTGATAAACAAACTGACAGGTGAACCGACTATGAGATATAGTTGTAGGTCAAAGATGAATCAATTGCTAAAACTCTATGGGGGAGTGTGTGTAATTACCTTGTTAGCAATTCAAAGATTTTTGTTTTGATTGTAAAGAAACCTGAATAAATCATCTGCATTGACCTTGTTTACATAATGCAGCCTCAAAAGTATGAAAATGCGGATTTTCAGTAAACAACCCGCGTAAAGGATATCTAATTGGTGTTTATTTCCTATTTAAAAGTGGTGGCTGTAAATTATCGGGTATGTGTCTATTATTGTTTTGAGATGTAGAATTGAGAACAGGGAGTTCTCCGTTTGTCGAATTTATGATTGGTGGCTGCGAGTCTGGTAAATCTGCATTAGGAGCGTTCTCAAAAACAAAGATTTTTGGTTCAGGGTGATATTGATAATCAATGATACTTGAATTACGATACATATTTTGCCCACCAAGGGGGTTACTGGATTGTATTGGTGTTTCCTGGCCGGCAGAAGAATAATCATCAGGGGATTTCAAAGTTTTCTTTCTTGAATATGACAAGAACAAAAAGAGAGCCAAAGATAGCAATATAAACCCAACACCGATAGCGAAGCCCATTCCGACATACATTCCAGTGTTAATTCCATTTGAAGTTGCTGCAACTATTGCAGTCGCTACAGGAGTTGCAGTCGTTACACTCGTTGTAATAGATGTTGTATTTGAGGTTTTAATCAGGTTTACATAACCCAGGACTGTACATGCACTTCCCGGCATATTAGATCCAATTGTAATCGCAGATTGTTTACTGGTAGCTGTGAATGGATACAAGATCTGTTTCCAAATTGGATCACTTGGTTCATGCGTAAATGTCTGATTTGGTCCATCAGTAACCGACACAAATCCAGTTTTCTCTACATTCCCATTAGCGCCAATCATTAATGTGAGCATATACCCAGCATTCACTTCCAATGTTACCAGTTGTTGAATACTGTATCCAACATCTCCGCATAGATCCATACTCCATCCCCCTGAATATGGTTTCCATAATTTGGATGAATCTAATTCAAAGGCAGGTCCGCTAGCCAAGGTCCATGGGGAGATCGCTGCTGAATCTGTAACCAAGCACCAATCTTTTGAGCAGTAATTCTGGGCATTGTTATTGAAATCTGGGTTTACAATCAAATTTGCCATTGAAAAAAAAATGTACAAGTGGTCAAAGACAAACTTGAAATCAAATTTTTGACGGTTTCCAAATAAAATCTTGGCTGAGTGATTTTAATATCGCTCTGATACTTTATTAATGTTTAACTTGATCAAGTAATCCCGAAATGATACGAAAAGATTAGTCATACATTTAGTTTCCTTCAACTCGCTGTCACCAACGCTTAAGGTAATAAAATAACTAGAGATATGAGAGCTAATCTATGCAATGTTCATCCTACAAGTACATGCCGTTGAAATATCTGGATTACGAAATTGCAAGTAGCTTACTTTTTAATATATGAATATTGAGCCGAGTCTAGGGGTGAACAAACCTCACAGAGTAGATTTGTCCAATCAACTCAACCGTTTTTAAGTTCTGGACCCCGTTATGTTTAATTATTTCAATAAAATTAAATAAACCAAACCAACATGTTCAAGATTAAGAACGATTTCATTGATATATGTGTCACAGGCACCGAGAGTTCACACCAAGTGCTCTGGTTCCACTTGTCATTTCTGTAGTTTTTGTGGTTGCGATATCACAATTATTTGTGTAACTACATGTTCCAATTTGGTCACCAAAGAGCGGACCGTTTCAGCTAAAGAATCCTGTAAAATAACCCCGTTGATGAATATTATTAAATGCTTAATTAGCACAGCAACTACCGCATGATCTTTCTTTTATAATACCGATTCTGCGATAAGCACTATTATTTGTTAGAACTGGATTTTTGGTTCTGGATTTTGGGTTCCGGATTTTTGTCATATGAATCGCTTCATGAACAAATATATAAAGTGTGTTTTTGTGGAAATAATTATCAAAATGAAAGTATTGTGTATGCATGGGAACAGCGGTAACAAGGAGCAATTCCAGGAGTGGATGACCCCAATCATTAAATAGTGTCCTCAGTACGAATATGTATTCATTAATGCCCCAGTCAGTAAAGAAGAACCAAACAGTTATTTCTGGTTTAAACAGGGTTATCAAGTGACAATTGACGCTATTAAACAAATTTGGAGTGAAGAATTTGTTGGTATTATTGCAATGTCTTGGGGCGGTGTAGCTGCTGCTTTAATCACTCCGCACCTAGCACCTCAGCCAAAATGGTTAATGACATTTGTTACCTCCTTCCCAGAAGATGCCAAAGATTTCTTTGCTGCTGATTTGGCAAGATTGACTTTAAGGGAAACTTTTTTAGCATGATTGGTGAACAAGATGATCAATTTAATTTGCTAGGAAACTTGAATGGTGAATTTAATACCCATCCTGGTGGCCATATGATTCCCGAGGATGAAGCATCCATTATCAAAGCTGTCGAATTTATTAATAGGCAATAAAATTGGTAAAAGTCAAACCATGCTTTCTTTCTATTTGCTTCAGATTCAACAGTGTTTTATTCACAAGTATCAACATTAATCTAAACGCGGATCGTGCAGATGCATCCATCCTGGAAATAGTTTCAAAT
>JADIIZ010000154.1:0-14980 GCA_027604345.1 Boothiomyces sp. JEL0866 | reverse complement strand
CTAACCCTAACCGCTGAACTTTTGTATGAGGCTGGTTTGAATTTCAAGTCGGAATACTGTTAGGTAATATCTATTCTATGTTTATTTGTATTATTTCAGCCACGCTAGTATCGTTGGATTCTAAACTTGAAATCAGGGTCAAGTCTGTTGGTCTTTTGTTAACTCTGCTGGATGGAAATTAGACTCTTGAATGCTAAACTGGGTAGGTGGATAGAATACTTCAGCTGGCGTGCCAAAGTTGAAAGATACTACACAGTCACCCGTTGTTCCAACTGTTGGATATATTTTTTCTGGAAAGAATCCGTCAGTTACAAACTCATCTCCAATTCTGGTTCCATTGTGGGTAAAGTAAAAGACAGTTTGATTAATCACATGTTCACCAATCTTTTCATATTCAATGATTCGATAGCCTACTCCAATTACATCGCCTTCATTTAGTTCTGTTCCGCATTGTACTCCAAGTTCTTTTCGATCATTCAAATACACCTTTCCAGTACTGCTGTGATATCCAATTGAATAAAGATTATACCCTGGTAATCTAAATGGCGGATATGGGCAGGTGCTGAAGCCAACACTAATGTTTGCATTTTTGTTTAATATAATTTTGAGTTCGAAATAGCACTCTTGATTAATTGTCTCTGAATTGAAACTAGGTGGTGGCTGTGGACCAAAAGAAAAGACATCCCTAGGCTTTAAACATGCATTTGATTGGATACAACATTCTTCCTCTGTCATAAACTCGATAGTCTGTGTTCCGAATTTGGACATTGGACCCACTTTGACATATGGTGCTTCTTCAAAGTCAAAATCATCAAAATGACGAGCTAGAAGCATTGTGACTGCATTTTCGATTCCTTCCATCGACTCTGGTATGGCACAATCCGCGTTAAGAGCTATGATTGCTTGTTCTGAATCTGGTTGATATAGTGCTAGGAATTCTTCTGCTCTTGTTAACCGATCTTGCAATTCTTGCTGTTCAAAACGGGCTCGTAAATCAGCAATCTGATTCTTGAAATAGCGCTGGTGTATTATATAGATTGCTGTGATAAAAATTAATAGCATCAGGAATGGAAAAATTGCTGATAGTGAAAATAACGGATTTACCGTCTGTATGACAGTTACTACAAAAGATGAGACGCCGACAAAATTGAAATTTACACTACCAGAGATGGTTCCCATTGATTCATGTACGTCTATATCCAAATTAAATGTTGAATTTTGGGCTGTTACAGAGAGGGTGTTGCTCTCAAAGTAAATATGTGTAATATTGCCAAACTGAATCTTTGATGAGTTGGAAATTTGGTAATCTGTAATGCGGTAATCGGCATTTAAAAAAGTATTCGTCAAATTGAATTGCCCATATAGAATGGCGTTTGATAAAATAGAACCAACTTTCCCCGTATAGTTGGCATTAACGTTGCCTGCCACTAATGGTATAATTGTACTTGAATACAAGTTTTGAATATTGGAGTTAAATTGCTGGTCAACAGTACGTCCCAAAGAAATATTCAATGCTGTGCGAGTTGTATTTGCCAGAGTCTGGTTCCATTCCTGTACTTTTCCAACAAACGCTTTGCTCCAATTACCAGATTCAAAATTCATGTTTATATTACTTGTAGTGATATTCACTTGACCGGAATATTGTATCTTGTCGTACACTGAACTTGTATTGCTGTAAATAAAAGTTTCCTTGATATTGCTGCACAGAATGTCCACTCCCGTTGAATTGGAATACTGGTGAAAGTAGTTTTGCAAAAAACTAAATGGTATAGCGACGAATGGGGAGACATACAGTTTAATATTATCAAGAAGTATTTGTTCAGAGTTGATAGAATCGTATCCAGGAATTGAGCAAGCAATGGCCGTGCTCTGGAACTGGACTGCTTCTAGTTGGTTGTAGATGGAAGTGAATGAGAATATACCACCACTTGGTACACTAGTCGATGGTTTCATTAACGGTTTTTCTCTTTGGTGCACTTGAATTCACAAGCTTTTTAATCACAAGCCACATTTAAAAATTCGGCTCGTGTGCCACAAAATAGCTGGAGCAGTTTGGATATTAAAACCATTTGGTTTCTATATAATCGTGAAGGCGTATTCATTATGGAATTTCTGAAACAAAAACCCGTTTTATGCAGAATTTTAAATTCCACGATGGACTCCTCTTGTCTGCTGCCCAGTTTTTGCAGGCATCCTCAGATTAGAGTATGACAGGGCGCTCCTAGCCAGTAGCTTAAGTTGAATCTGTTTATTACGATCAAAACATTTTCTTTTATACTTGACACAAAGTCACACAGAAATTGATTACCAATAGATTTAACACCACCAAACCTGTGGTTAGATTGATTGTCCTTAATGAGTTTCTTTGACACCAACTTTTTACCATACCACTGTATAGTAAAATCTATCTAGTTATAATCCAAACGACTAAATAGCGTGAAATACAGTGGCAGTGGCAGTGGCAGCTGAATCCAATTTAAACAAACCAGAGTTGGAATGCAGATTGAATAGTGGAAATGCCATCTTATTCACTAGAATATTTATCACAGAGTTTGCATGATATGTTAACATCCAATCGAATATTTTGCTGTCTCGCTATAATTTTGAAGCTGGAACTTTAGATATCACGTCACCGTGAAACAGCATATAGAAAATCAAAAGACAAAATTACGTTAACTGTGCGGGGAATGTTTTAGACACGGAAATCAATTCTTAAAATGCAAAATACCACATTAGATTCTAGTGTTGAGCCTCTCTTGAAAAGATGAATTGGAATTGCAAACCATTTTGGCACTCCTTGGAACACTAAGGTTAACAAGTACGCAGTTGAAATTGATTTATTAGGAAGTTGCCGAATTCTTTTTGTATAATTGCAGATGGGCGATATCATTGAGATACAAAATTTCAGTAGCAGAAATCAAAATTGGATACATATACTGGAATCTATGGCTTGGTGGATATTGCATTCCTCATTTTAATATTTATCTCTTTTTTGTTGAAAAAGTCTGTCTAATCAGTTGTCTGACGTGAACAAGTACCTACGTCACCAGCATAAAAAAGAGAACGTGTCGAGTATTTTTTAGCAAACAACTCATGGCAGTATTCTTCTCTTTAGCGCTCATGATCTTGGGCTACTCCCTTTCCAACTGTAAATTTTACGGCAGGGGGTTTACTGGAATTATCAATTTGATGATTATCGCCACCATTGCGGCACAGTCTATTTACATTATCTCCTTGCTTGTTCTTGCTTCTGGCGTCGATGATAGCTCTGTTGTTCCGCTAGAAATTCTTGGTAACCTGTGCGATATTGTCAACACTTGTCTCTTGGAATTTGCTTATGTTATTCGACTTAAAGCGTGTTTGATGACTGAAAAGGAAAGGTTGATTGCCAATGCTCTCTGGGTCTACCCTATACTTTATCCAATTGCTGATATTATCTCAATCGCGGGTTATTTCAATCCAGATTTAGGTGCAGTGTCAGCTTTAATTTGGAATATTACTAATATTGGACTTCTTGTCCAAGAAATAGTAGTACACTCATGGTTCTTCAAGGAAATGACTAAATTGTTCCAAATTGGAAAAGGGGCTCCAATTTCATTGTGGATCACAATTACAGTCCAGTTTATTTACATGATTGGATTCTTACTCTCGTTGGTTTTTTCGATTCTCTATGAAAACCCAATTGCTGTTGAATTAATCTACTTGTTCTGGTCAATCAACATTGCCCTTATACATCCACTGATGAAGGAGATTCTTGCGGCAAGAGAAACAAAGACCGGCTCAAATAAAGGGGATAAAGCAGCAGATAAAAGAATTATTTCTACAGCTGCAAAGTCAGGTAACAAACTCTCAACCAATGTAATTGCCGATTAGCTGCATTGTGCTTGAAATAAAATATCTTTAACTAAATCCCTGTATGCATCGGAGCTTTGTATCCAGTAAAGTAGCAATCCGATTATCATAGTGTGTGAGCACGCTGTTTGTACCACTTGTTCTTTGGCTGCATATGATTTGATTGAGTGGTGAAATGTCGCCAAGTTGCGTTCAAACGGACACAGACGTTGTGGGGTGGGTCTAGTGAAAGATATTCAAATGCACAAATGAACTTTCAAAATATCATTCCCTTTAAATTGGAATAGAAGGATGCGTGATATTCTTAATGATAATTCTCCCAAATGTCAGACTCGATTTCCTCCCAAGTTTTTTGCAAACGATTTTCAAATCTGATTGGGGGACTGATTTCGGACCGCAGCCTATTATGGAATCAAAAAGGTAATCATGAGGTTACACCGAATACGAATATCACTGAAAACCTGCAGTGGTTTCATCTCAATGCCAATGCTTCATATATTCTCACAAACTCACTATCACTCGCATTCCAAAGGTGCTTTTCCTTTTCCTCCCAACTCGCAAAAAAAATGCCGCTGAGCAACGTGTGACCAATCTGAAAAAGGGCAAAATATAGATCGGGTGTTGATCGCGCTATGAACTGCGTGCCAATGTGCTTTTACAGCTTGTAATTCCTTCACTATTTCATATGGTTGTAGAATCTAACAGAAATTTTGTCGCTGTTTTTGGAGGACAAGGACAAAACAACTTTTACTTTAGCGAATTGCAATTGCTATACAAGGAACACCAATCTAGACTGCAAGAACTTGTGGAAATCGCATCAAAGGTGCTTGAGTGGCCTTTACTGGATTGGATTACAGACAAAGCCCCAAATGCCCGTAAATTAGCTTCGCTTCGAGTCAGTTGTCCATTGATTGGCCTAACCCAGCTTTGCCATTACTATATTTCTTGCTTAGAACATGATCTCTCTCCTCAGGAATTTAATCAATCATTTGCATATGCTTTAGGTCACAGCCAAGGACTGGTTTCCGCAGTGGCAGTATCTGCATCGACCACTATGGACGACTTCAAGGACAACTTTTCAAAAGCCATCGAGCTACTCTTCTCTATTGGAAAAAGAGCATCAGAATTCTGGATTGATTCAAACAATTCAGATGCCTCTCTCTCACCAATGCTTTCAGTTAATGGCTTAACCTTTGAACAACTGGAAGAGCTAGTCTCTTCTTTTAATGGAACTACCAAACATGTTGTCATTGGATTGGTCAATTCGTCCAAATCGATGGTATTGTGTGGTCCTGAACCTGACTTGTCTGAACTATCTTCCATTTTGCAACAGGTAAATATCAATAACATAGATGCAATCAGATAACGAAAAAATTCAATTCAAATTCCTCCCTATCGAAGCTCCTTTCCATACGCATCATTTGAAAGATTGCCTGCAACTGGTTTTGAATGATCTAGGAAAAGATTTTTGGAAAGCAAGCATGCTCAACATCCCAGTACTTGACACTTTTGATGGTAAATGCTTCTTACATAGGGAGTGATTTGCGTGAATGCACAGAAAGTTTAACAAAACAGATCTTGGAATTAATATTTGAGAAGCAGTTGCATTGGCTAGTCGTGTGTGATCGGATTGAACCAGGGCATGTTGTAGATTTTGGGCCAGGTAAATCCTATGGAATTGGTAAAATAACTGCAAGGAACCTCAAGTCTTCAAACGTAAACCATATTCATATGGAAACCCATCTTTTCCTCAATTTTGATCAGAACTATTCTGCAGATGAGTTGGTTTTACATGGGTACACACTCAACAAGTCTGAAATGAAAGCATCTCTTGGTTTGGACCATAAAGATCATTTTGAAGCTCTCACTATTGAAAGCGAACTGGTTATATTCATCGAAAAGCAGGATCTTGACCTGGAAATGGCAAATACGCTGTTAGCAGAATATTTACCTTCTGCAATCCCAAGTGTGGTACTGGCATTGGAGAATCTCCCAAAGGATGATGGGAAAATAGACTCTGGCGCACTCCAATCGATAGATATTTCAAACTATGCGATGCAAATATTAACTAAAGACGAAAAAATCATTGCCAGTCTCATAATCGATATTCTAGAATTGAATCGAAAATATTTACTTCCCGATAGTGATTTCTTTAGTCTAGGTGGCGATTCAATTTCAGTAGTTTTACTCTCTAACGCTTGCTTCAAGAGAAATATTCACCTGTCACCAGCAGATATATTTAGCTTGAAGACCGTTAAAAAGTTGGCAGCTAAAAGTAAGATCACAAAAGAGCCTATAAAAAGAAATCCAATTATTTTAGAGTAATTTATAGCTAATCGTAGCCCTCAAATTGAAAAGGAAATTTGCAGTCGTTTCAATCTGGATACTGCGGAATGCTATCCATGCACTAGCATGCAAGAAGCAATGTTTGGCTCAACACTCGAAAAAAGCTCGGCATATTTGGATCATGCTATTTGGATAGTAAAAGATGGAGAAAATCCAGTAGACTACTACGATGCTTGGCTCAAAGTGGTAGCGAAACATCAAATATTAAAGTCTGGGGTCTGTATAGTTGATAGCACAGTTTATCAATTTGTCAGTAATCATTATGTACCCAACTTGGAGGTTTTGGAAGGGCAACTTTCAGATTTCTTGGCAAAAGACAAACTCTGGGGTTTCTCTGAAAATAATCCATTCTGGGCCAGAGCGACTATCCTGAATGACAATAAGGTCAGCTATTTTATCTACAGCTTCCATCATGTGAATTATGACGGGTGGAGCTTGGGTATTTTCTTCAAAGATTTCGAACATGCACGTCTCGACAGCTTAGACTCAACTGTAGTCGAATATAAGCCCTTTATTGAATTCTATCACTCTCAGGATTTGCAAGAGATTCAAAAGTATTGGCTTTGCTATTTAGATGGAACTATCCCTTCTTCAATGTTCACCAAGAGGATCCCTTCAAAAGAAAACAGCTTTCAGTCTGTGGATTACAAAAGTGTTTTTACTGTCAGCTCTTTAAAAAAAGCTGCCTTTTATGCAAATTCAACCCAAGCGATTATTTTAAAAGCTGCTTGGGGAATAACTCTGCAAATATTTGCTGCAAACCAAGATGTTACGTTTGGCGAAGTGGTTTCGGGAAGAGAAATTCAGCTGGAAGGTATCCAAGATATCACCGGACCAATTATCAGTTGTGTTCCTTGCCGGGTTAGAGCCAATGAAAAGAATATCATTGACTTGCTGCAAGAAATGACCACTGAATATTTAGAAAAGTCCAATTACTCTGCCGTTGGTCTTGGCCAGATTCAAAGTTGGATGTCTGTGAAATCTCTTGTCGAGTCGTTGTTTGTATTTCAAAACAACAAGCGTCACACCTTTAGTGATCCTTCACTGTGCCCAATCAACTTGGACAAGTTGTTTTATGTGAACCACATGTCCTTTCCGATTGGTATAACGATATTCCCCCAAGAAAATAGCTACTCGTTGAACTTTGCTTATCTTCCATGGTTGGTTTCTGCGGATTACTGCAAACAATTTATCAATGTGTTCCAGGCTATTTCAAATAACATTATCAATTGCTGTTTACAAAGAAATAATGTCCCAGTGAGCAAAATCAAAGCTCTCCCATCGGAAATGACCAACATTGTATTAATCCATGGCGCAGGTTCTCCAATGGAAATCAAGCATACTTTGGCGCATCACGCATTTGAAGAGATTGCTGAAAACCATCCTGATTTGACTGCGCTGGAACAATACGGCAAAAAAATGAGTTATGGTGCGTTGAATGCCAACGCAAAAAATCTTGGGCAATTTTTAGTCAAAGAAAATGTTCAGGTGGGAGAGTTTATCCCAATTATCACCACTAGATCATTTGAATTTATCGTTGGAATATTCGGAGTCTTGAAGGCTGGCGGTGCTTACATTCCAATAGACAATTCAATGCCAATACAGCGAATCACTACCATCGTAACTGAAGCACAGGCGAAAAAAGCACTCGTACACTATGATTCAGATCCGAAATTAGTGGAAGCTCTCTATGAACTTGGAATTACCGTCTATTCATTGGATTATTCACTGTACCCAAAAATTGAATCTGTTGCATCTAGATCGGTCAAGGGATCTGATCCAGCGTATGTCGTTTTTACATCTGGATCAACAGGCAAGCCTAAAGGAGTGGTTATCCGTCACAAATCTCTTACAAATTACGCGACAATCCAAATTCCAAATGCGTACAAAGTCGACCATATGAAATGGGCAAACGTAGTATCAATTAATTTCGATACATGTGAATCGGATATATTCATTTGTTTGTCAAACTATTCCACACTGGTTCTAAAAGAGGCTGATAGCTTTGATTCGCTGCGAGAAGTTGAGGCTATGGATATCACTCCTTCACTACTAAAGTCTCTGAATCCAGATGATTATCCAAATATCAAGCAAATTATTGTTGGAGGTGAAGCGTTAGATCGAGAATTGGTTGACAAGTGGTCACCAATTGTCAAACTTTACAATACTTATGGCCCGTCAGAAATTACAATTGCTTGTACTTCGTTACTCGTCTCACCTGATATTGAAACTATTACAATTGGACGACCATTTGCTAATGTCAAGCTGTACATTGTCGATAAAGGTCTAAACTTGGTACCTGTAGGCGTTCCTGGCGAATTAGTAGTTGGAGGAACAGGAGTTGCGTTAGGGTATCTATATCGACCAGACTTGACAGATGAAAGATTTATTGACGACATTTTTTCAAACGACGGATCCAAAATGTACAAAACAGGAGATGTTTGCAAATGGACTGAAAAGGGCGAGATAGAGTTCCTTGGCAGGGATGATGATATGGTAAAATTGAATGGCTATCGTATTGAATTGAACGAAGTCAAGAATAATTTGAAACTAGTCGACTCTGCAGAAGTAGTTGTAGCCGACGGAAAACTTGTAGCTTTTGTTACACCTCAGAAAGTGGATATTGCTCAAATTCTAGATTTAGCGTTGGACTCGATGCCGTTTTATATGGTTCCTTCTGTAATCATACCCATGGATTCATTACCACTGACAACAAATGGTAAAGTAGACAAGAAAGCGTTGATGCAGATGGAAATTAAAGTTGAATTTGAAAAGCCTGAAACAGACATTGAAATCCAATTAGCAAATCTGTGGGCAGGATTGTTGAAAATCAATGTAACTTTAATTGGCAAAAACTCTTCATTCTTTGAGCTTGGTGGTGATTCATTGCTGCTCATTCAGATGACCAAACGGTCAAAAGAGATTGGGTTGCCTTTGACTTCTGCATTAGTTTTTCAAAAACAAACTTTGGCAAGAATTGCTGCCATGTACGTAAAGGATTTACCAAAAGGGAAACCGGTGGTAGACTTTGCTATCCTAAATGTCAAGTATCTATAAATTAATTCTAGTGATTCAATTAAAAATCAAATTTTGTCAAAGGTAAAGCCAAATGATCCTTCAATACTGGATATATATCCAGCCACTCCAATGCAAGCATCCATCTATCTAAAGACACTGGTTGAACCTAACGCCTACTGTTTCCAAATCAGCTGGAAGGTAGCTACTACGATCGACCCATCAATATTAGAAGAATCCTTGAGCAAAGTTATCAAAGCTCATCCTGCATTAAGAACTAGATTTTTCTTGACTGACAAAGGAGTGTACCAGGCTGTACAAAAACCATTTTATCACAAGCTGACAATAGTCAAAGACGTTGCTCGATACTTGAAAACAAGAGCTAAAAAAGGGTTTTTACTAACTGAATACTGCTATTTCAAAATGGTTCTGGTTGAAAAGCAAGGAAAATACACCGACCTAGTGTTTTCCATTCATCATGTGCTATACGATGGATGGTCACTCGGTCGCGCAATTAACGACTTATTTGGTAGCATGGAAGGCAAAAAAGTCTTTCCGTCTACTTCCATCAAAGGATTACCACAGTATATAGTATCAAACCGCAAAGAATCGAAACAATATTTCCAGAATTATCTGAATGGGGCTACAATGCCTGATTTCAATCCTTCATGTTACGACTATTCAAAAACAGTTAAAAAGATTTCTAGAGAGTTTCTTGTTCCTTTAGGAGATGTAAGCAAAGCTGCTTCAATGCTGGGTGTAACTTCAGCCATGATTTTTAAATCAGTTTGGGGCCTAGTACTTGCATCTTACACTGGCAAAAACCAAGTACTGTTTGGAAACATGTATTCAGGAAGAGATTTAGATGTAGAGAATATTGAAGAGTAATATAGACTAATCCTAGTGTTGTAGGATGTGTTATACATGTTTCGCCAACTAGACTGCAGATTGACCAAAATATGGAACTTGTAGAATATCTAAAAATAGTGCAAGCAGATAGTTTTGCAACTAGTCTCCATCATCCTAGTTTGTCTAGTTACATTAAATGGTCAGGATCAATTCCGTGGCATCCCAAACTATGGAACTCTGTGTTCTATTACCAAAATATGCCAACAAGCTCCAATCAAGGATACAGTTTTGCTAATGGAAACATTAAACTTGATTACAGTTCATTTTACAGAGAATTTGATATCAATTTAATGATTGAGCCGTCAGAATCAGTGATTAGGATGAATTTTTATTATTTGAACATCAAACCTTCTTTTGCACAAGAGTTGGCAAGTGCTTTTGAAAAGATGTTTACGAGTATTGTTCAGGCAGTTTTGACTAAGCAAAACTTGAGATTAGGTGATTTGTTTACATGGAATGATGTTCAAGATAGCGGATGCTGCAGTGTCCAAATACCTGAAATAGTCACCCCAACCGTTTTGAAAGGGGTGCTTACCCCATCTTCATGGGGCACCATTTACAAAGTTGTCAAACTTGGTTTAGAAGAATAAACTAGAATTTTCAAGAGTTTCATTCTTAAACCGGTATTAGTACTGAATATGTCTGTTATAGAACAAAGTTTCATAGTTGTTCGACTACTAGTACCAGAACTTTGCTACTAGAAACCCGAAAGCTTTTTTCCAAATTGTAGAATTAAAAGTAGTAAATCTAGAATTTCCAAGCAGTAAATAGTACAGAAATCAATTAATATTTATTAACTGATCAACAAATTCGTCTACATTTCTATACCGTAATCCAAACCTTACAAATAATTTAAACACCTTTTTTTTGTATTTTAGTGGTATTATTCCAATCAAAAACTCTTCAACAATAATATTTAGCAAATCACCGTGTAAATCAAGCATCTTCAAACACCGAATACTTGTAGACAGTTGAACTATTTGCTGTGCTTGGTTCGCTTGGTTTTGCTTGATGAATCCTTTACAAAACGACCATTGATCGTTCAAACTTGTAATACTCTTGTTTAGTTTGATTGAATCGTACATTAGTGTCATGAATGTGTAATATTCGCCCTTGATGTGAAATTTCAAAGACACTAGCTTTGTGGTTTTGATGTACTCTGATACCAGCAAGACGGCATATCGTTCAATCTGAAAAGATTCCTTGATCTCATCAAAAGTTGGTTGATACTTGTTTCCTCTTTTCTCTACTTCTTGCTTGGTATAAATCAAATTTAAAAGTTCCAAGTTTTGTAAATATTTGGTCTTGATCAATATTTTTTTCAATCCAGTAATTGTAATCCCACAATCTTTTAAACTAAAGGACTCAATGCGTGATTTTGATAATCCGACAGCCAAAAAATAAACTTCTTTTTCTGTAAACGAAATCGAATCAAATTCAATTTTTTCCAAGTAATCAAACACTATAAAGTCTATGCTACAGAATTGGTTTG
Organism: Boothiomyces sp. JEL0866; assembly: GCA_027604345.1. Classification (NCBI taxonomy): domain Eukaryota; kingdom Fungi; phylum Chytridiomycota; class Chytridiomycetes; order Rhizophydiales; family Terramycetaceae; genus Boothiomyces; species Boothiomyces sp. JEL0866. The sequence goes on along the minus strand of JADIIZ010000154.1, from coordinate 3,366 downwards.
ATATATTCATGTTCTTTAGTCTGCTTGTGATTATCTTTTGCAACCCTTTTTCAGTAAAGTAATTGTTCTTTAAAATCAAAGTGTGGCAGTTACTGAAATCGATCTCTTGTAAATCTGCATCATTCAATCCCATATTCACCAATTCCAGTTTTTCAAATTTTGGTAATCTTAAATGGTAATTATCTTGCATTAATTCAACCAAACTGAGTTCAGAGATTCTGCATTTAAAGAAGTTGATTCTTTTCAAGATATCTTTAAGTGAGATTGAAGAATAGTTGAACAGATCCACTTGGTTGATTAACTGCAAATACTGTAATTTTCTGGTTTCTATAAAATCAATTAACAACTCAAAATCCCGAGTTGAAACCGAACCAGTTTTTATAGAAATATGTGTAATATTTTGAATAAAATACGAAAATGTGAATATTGAAGAATTGATATTGGCCTCTGAAACTATTTCTATTTTTGGTGATTTGATTAATGATAAGTTCTTTGAGATAAATTCCAGTTCTTTGAGGTTGAATTTGTTTAATTTTGCAGATATTTCATGTTCAATTTTATCTAGTTCAATTAACTTGATTTCTGTTTCTTTTCTTTCATTCAAAGTCTCTTTTCCTCGTTCTAGAATATCTGCATAGTATGTTTCTGGATTTTCCAACTGCTCTGGTTCTGGATTGGATATCTCTGGATTTTCCAATTGCTCTGGATGCGGGTTCGTTATGTCTGGGTTCTCAGGGAGTGATTCTAGATTTACCGAATCTTGTTTTTCAATAAAAGAGTCAACTACTGCTTCGGGATCATTGGCGGTGGAATCAACTAAACCCAAAAAAGTTAATTGATCAGAAGAAGATCCTTTATCCAGATCATTGTAATAATGCTGCAGTAATTGCTTCTTTTTGGCTAGTAACTGTAACTGCTTAATGAGCAACTTGTACTCTTTGAATTCCTGGGCTTTGTTGAAGAATTGATTGTTGAACTCTACCAACTTTTTGTTCATGAGATTGAAAAAATGAAAAGGCACTGAAAGATACAATGCTAAAACCTTGAAAATATTAATAAGAGAATATTTAATTGTCTTTGGATTAACAGATCCAGTAAAAGTATATTTTAAAAAAAGTTCCCCTGCCAGTTAATAATTCATGTACCGTCTATGGTTTCTATTATATTTTGCATTGTGCCCTTGGTTGTAGAAAACTCACTTGAAGGTTTCTTGGACTGCTTATGTTGAACAAGACCCTCGACCCAAAGACTAACATTTAAGCCATTTCAAAATATCAAAGTTTCATATTCACTATAATAATCCAAGTACCATGATTCCTAGGTCAGCCATACTCTCCATCCATATCGTATTTCTATATTTCCAGTATTCGCTGGTTTCATATGCCAGGACATGTAATATTTTATATCCGAAAATTTGAAAACTAAACTTTGATTCTTAAAAAACAGGGATACAACCAAATCCGTTAAAAGCAAGATAAATTCTTATTTATTCTTAGAGTCCAATTCAGCTAAAAACGTACTGGCTTCCTGCAACTGAATCAAGTTCATGAACTGCTTAAACAAACAGACTGGCAGCGTAACAATCAAACCCAAGATGGTAAACCAATTAGTAAACCAGTACATGGCATATAAAAACACAAAGCTCAGTTCATTACCAGCACATCTGCATTAACGAATATTACACTAGAAACAAGACTTTTCTGTTTGTATAGTAAAGTTGCATTAGCGGATTGGTATTCTTGTCTACCTGTTTATGAGATTCTTTTCCTGATTTGAGAGACGAGAACATGTGCATATAATGAGATGATAAATCAAGCGCTACTAGTAATTGAAAAATAAATGTGAATGAAGGGTAGAGTTTTGCTAAATGAACCAACAAGCAAGCAGTAGTAGACCTATTATAAATTATAGATTTACCTATTGTCAAAATATCGTATTACCTATCATTAAATTAACCAATACCTATTGTTAAATATCGCATGTACCTAATGTTAAACAACAATTCACCTAATGTTAAACTACAATTCACCTAATGTTAAACTACAATTCACCTAATGTTAAACTACAATTCACCTGTCGGTTACCATATCCAAGACAGCACCAAACTGAGATGACTGATTATAATGTCTAATTAACAAAACCCAACCTTGCTGCGTACCCATCAAGTGCATCCAGCAAACAAGAAATCCCATAAAACAAAATGGCTGAATACGGAAAATGATTCATTAGCAACAAGGAAAACAATCCAAAAATAATCCTTGAATAACCAATTAAATTGGGAATGTAGAAAAACACTGGATTGAGTTTTGTATTGGTTTTTTGTTCTATAAAAGATTTGAATTTGCTGATTTCCTCCATTTTTAAATGAACAATTTTTACACTCAGATTCTGTATACTCCCTGCAAGTCAGAATTACTGGGATTAACAGAGTACAATGAATTGCTCTTGATTAACATGGATGCTAGTGATATGCTCAGTCTTGGATCCAGAATTGGAATTGAACAGGAAAAATCATTCAGGTTTTCCGATCAAATCTACTCATTAGATTTCTATCCGTTTTACAATTACTCGGAGCAGCACAAGTGTTTTATAGTATCAGTTAAAGACCATCCACCAGTGCTCTACGACTCCACCTTTTATCAACGACAGGTGTACAAAACACAATTGTTGGGAGAGCACCAAACGCCTCTTACTGTAAAATTCAACTATAGTGATATTTATTGCGGATTCAAAAACTATATCTCGGTATTCGACATTAACGGGACTGAAAAGGAAGAGATGAAAATACAGGGACTAGTAAGTTGTATGGATTTTGGGAATTTGAATTGTATTGGGACGTTTAATGGATTAATTACATTGTATCAAGATGGATATACTAATTATATAAAAGAAGATAACGGAATTACTCAAATTAAACAAAAAGATTATTATATAGTGTATTCTATGCGTAATGGAGGAATATCTATTTATGATACTAGAAATATGGCCAGTAAGCTGGTGGATAGAAAAGCTCGTAACCAGAGACTGTACTTTGATATTGATGAAAATATTATGTTTGGTGATTTGAATGGGAACATTAAAGAAATAGATTTCAGTGGAAATGTTTTGAAAGAGTACCAAGTAGAAGGAACTGTAAGTAGTGTTCAATATGGAAAAGAAGCTATTGCGTATTCTGTAGGGACCCGAGAATTCATGTTTGATAATACCCAAGAATCATTCATCGATTTCATTAAATAAACAAAAAGTTTATTTAAATTGAGATCATTTACTTTCGATGGTAGATTTTTTAACATGAGAAATTTTACTTTCGTCAGATTTTCCAGAACTAGAGTTAACCAGAAATACCTTTTGGAGATGCTATAATCA
>JADIIZ010000153.1:0-15469 GCA_027604345.1 Boothiomyces sp. JEL0866 | reverse complement strand
ATGATGCTGAAAGACAACTTGGTGAACTGTAACTTTTATTTAACTTTAGTGCTTTAGATTTCACTTCCGGTTTGGTAGGTGCAACTGATGATCCAAACACTCCTGCATTTACTATCCGTACTGTCCTCATTGCGGTTCTATTTGCTATCCCTTTGGCATTCATTAACACTGTCGCTGCTTTGCGTGATAATCCCTACACTGTACCATCCACTATCGCCAACATCTTGGCTTATCCAATTGGTATCTTCATGGCTGCGGTTCTCCCTGAAACTACAGTCTTTGGAATCAACTTGAATCCTGGGCCTTTCTCTGTTAAGGAACACGTATTGATCAACATTATCGTATCTTCTGCAAGTTCTCCTCCATATGGTATCGACAATGTCATTGCTCAAAAATTGTTCTACAATGACGACTCTGTTACTTTATTGTGGGCTTTACTTTGGGTACTCACCACCCAATTGCTTGGTTATGGTGTAGCTGGTGCATTAAGAAGATTCTTGATCAAACCAACTGCCATGTTGTGGCCTGGTGCTTTGTCCCAAGTTGCATTCTTCAACTCTTTCCATGAAACCAAGGCTTTAGACTCTCCAGACTCAAAGTACTACCACTCTATGTCCAGATACACTGCCTTCTGGATGGCTTTTGGTTTCATGTTTGTTTATGAATGGATTCCAGGATACTTTGCCCCAACTTTAGCTGCTGTATCAGTTTTATGTCTAGTTTCCAAAAACAGAACTGCTCGTTTCCTTGGATCAGCTGGTTCTCAAAGAGGTCCAGGTATCTTATCTTTCTCTTTCGACTGGACGCTTATCAATGGGCAATACTCACCTGTTTATGTCTTGTGCAATACTTACTTTGGTGCTATTCTTGGCGGTTGGTTGATTGGCCCTGTAGCATTCTATATGAAAGCCTTCAATACCCCTGATTTACAAACCAACCTCAACTACGGAGGTTCACTGATTCCTAGCAGCGCAGCATGGAAAAATCATTCCATTGCAACCGATCCTATCGCTGTCTACGCTAGTAGATCATTGTTTGATTCTAATGGTTACACTGTCAAAATTGCTCAAGATCCTCTTGGAAAAGGAAGATATCCATATCTTCTAAACCCTGATAACAGTCTGAATACCAAGAACTTTGAAAGAGCTGGAAACAAGTTGTACATGTCACCTGCTTTTGCTTTCTCTTACTTTTGTAGTTTCATGTCCCTCGGTGCCATGTTTTCTCAAACTTTCTTGTTCTATGGTAAGGATTTGGCTCGTCAATTCAGAGAAGCTTGGAACCAAACTGATTCTGATCTTGATGCAAAGGATCCTCATTACAAACTTATGAAGGCTTACAAGGATATCCCAGAATCTGCTTATTTGATCTACTTTGGTGTTATGACTCTTGCTTGTATTATTGTGTGCGAATTTACTTCATTCAAGATGCCTTTCTATGCTTCTATCCTTGCCATTGTCCTTGGTATCCTTGGAGCTATTCCAATTGGTGTTATTACTGGAATTACTGGTGTTCAACCATACTTGAACATTATCACCGAAATGGTTGCAGGTTTAACCTGGCCTGGTCAGACTGTATTGGTTATGTGTTTCAAGTCATTAGGAACCAACATGATGTTGCAAGCTGTCTCTCTTTTGAACGACTTGAAACTTGGACACTACATGCACATCTCGCCAATTGCTATGGTTGGATCTCAACTACTCGGAACTGTTATCGGTGCTTTGGTTAACACTTTGGGTTCGTGGTGGGCAATTTTCAACCTGGTCTCTACTAACTTGGATGACGACTCTAAATACCACGCAGCCAACTTCCAAGTCTTTGCCAACGCTGGAGGTCTCTGGGGTGCTTTAGGTCCATGGAGATCATTTGGGCCAGACTCTCCATATCCACTCTTAAACTTGGGATACCTTATCGGTTTCGCTATGCCATTCTTACCATGGTTAGGAAACAAGGTATACCCAAGCAAGATTTGGAACAAGATTAATATGTATATTATTGTATCTTCTGTTGCTCCAAATGTATCAGGATTCTCCTCAAATATCATCTCTGGATTATTCGTCGCATTTTTCGCTCAAGGCTACTTGTACTACTACAAGAGAGAATTCTGGGATGATGCTGAAAGACAACTTGGTGAACTGTAACTTTTATTTAACTTTAGTGCTTTAGATTTCACTTCCGGTTTGGTAGGTGCAACTGATGATCCAAACACTCCTGCATTTACTATCCGTACTGTCCTCATTGCGGTTCTATTTGCTATCCCTTTGGCATTCATCAACACTGTCGCATCTTTGCGTGATAACTCCTACGCTGTACCATCCACTATCGCCAACATCTTGGCTTATCCAATTGGTATCTTCTTGGCTGCGGTTCTCCCTGAAACTACAGTCTTTGGAATCAACTTGAATCCTGGGCCTTTCTCTGTTAAGGAACACGTATTGATCAACATTATTGTATCTTCTGCAAGTTCTCCTCCATATGGTATCGACAATGTCATTGCTCAAAAATTGTTCTACAATGACGACTCTGTAACTCTCTTTGGTTCATTGCTTTGGGTACTCACCACCCAATTGCTTGGTTATGGTGTAGCTGGTGCATTAAGAAGATTCTTGATCAAACCAACTGCCATGTTGTGGCCTGGTGCTTTGTCCCAAGTTGCATTCTTCAACTCTTTCCATGAAACCAAGGCTTTAGACTCTCCAGACTCAAAGTACTACCACTCTATGTCTAGATACACTGCCTTCTGGATGGCTTTTGGTTTCATGTTTGTTTATGAATGGATTCCAGGATACTTTGCCCCAACTTTAGCTGCTGTTTCATTGCTTTGCTTTTTCTCCAACAGCAAAACTGCTCGTTTCCTTGGATCAGCTGGTTCTCAAAGAGGTCCAGGTATCTTATCTTTGTCATTGGACTGGACTCTTATTAATGGTCAATACTCCCCACTTTACGTTATCATGAACTCCTACTTTGGTGCTTTCCTTGGTGGATGGTTAGTTGGGCCTGTCGCTTACTACGCTAAAGCTTTCAACACCCCTGAACTTCAATCCAACCTCAACTATGGTGGTTCCCCAATCCCTGGATTAGCAGGATGGAAGAACAAGACTATTGCTTTTGATCCTTTCCCAACATATGCATCAAGATCTTTGTTTGATGTTAATGGTTACACTGTCAAAATTGCTCAAGATCCTCTTGGAAAAGGAAGATATCCATATCTTCTAAACCCTGATAACAGTCTGAATACCAAGAACTTTGAAAGAGCTGGAAACAAGTTGTACATGTCACCTGCTTTCGCAATCTCTTACTTTTGTAGTTTCATGTCCCTCGGTGCCATGTTTTCTCAAACTTTCTTGTTCTATGGTAAGGATTTGGCTCGTCAATTCAGAGAAGCTTGGAACCAAACCGATTCTGATCTTGATGCAAAGGATCCTCATTACAAACTTATGAAGGCTTACAAGGATGTCCCAGAATCTGCTTATTTGATCTACTTTGGTGTTATGACTCTTGCTTGTATTATTGTGTGTGAAATCTCTCCTTTCAAGATGCCTTTCTATGCTTCTATCCTTGCCGTTGTCCTTGGTATCCTTGGAGCTATTCCAATTGGTGTTATTACTGGAATTACTGGTGTTCAACCATACTTGAACATTATCACCGAAATGGTTGCAGGTTTAACCTGGCCTGGTCAGACTGTGTTGGTTATGTGTTTCAAGTCATTAGGAACCAACATGATGTTGCAAGCTGTCTCTCTTTTGAACGACTTGAAACTTGGACACTACATGCACATCTCGCCAATTGCTATGGTTGGATCTCAACTACTCGGAACTGTTATCGGTGCTTTGGTTAACACTTTGGGTTCGTGGTGGGCAATTTTCAACCTGGTCTCTACTAACTTGGATGACGACTCTAAATACCACGCAGCCAACTTCCAAGTCTTTGCCAACGCTGGAGGTCTCTGGGGTGCTTTAGGTCCATGGAGATCATTTGGGCCAGACTCTCCATATCCACTCTTAAACTTGGGATACCTTATCGGTTTCGCTATGCCATTCTTACCATGGTTAGGAAACAAGGTATACCCAAGCAAGATTTGGAACAAGATCAATATGTACATTATTGTATCTTCTGTTGCTCCTAATGTATCAGGATTCTCGTCTATTCTCATCTCCAGTTGTGTAGTTGCTTTCTTTGCACAAGGCTATTTGTACTACTACAAGAGAGAATTCTGGGACAAGTACGTGTTCGTAATCTTCATTGCTTTCGATACTGCTGCTCCTCTAGTTACATTTATTGTCGCAATGTTGGGTATCTATGTCTTCCCAGAACAAGTTGATCCTAATGACTTGTCATACTCTGTTCTTTCACCATTTGCTCCAGCTAATGGAAACTACCCTGACTACTACTGTTATAACATGAGATACGATGGTAGCCCTTCAGACTTTTAGACAATAAACTCTTTTAATAGATATTTTACTTTATGAGATTTTTAATTGTTTTCATATTTGCGAACAGATTAGAAAACATAGTCGCACACAACAATACCTTTGGAGAATAATCCACTCACGTAGGATTTCTTATTTTTTGAATCAACTGCGGCTACGGTTGCAAAATCAATAAACGACCCATCTTCGACATATACAACCTCTGAATTGTACTTTTTACCATAAAACACATCTTTTGCTTCATTCTTTGTAATTTTTGCCGCCTACAGTTAATTAGTTTGTACAATAGAAGATGCTTGTTTGCCCATAAAAATACTCTGCAAAAAGTCAGTCATTCGTTGAAGACCTGCAGTGTAGATCACGCCAGTATGCGGATCCACATTCAAATTGTCACCAGAGATTTTCTATTATTAAATACAGTTACTATATCCGCAGTGTCAACATATCGCAATCCATTTCCTTCCTTGATTTCGTAAATCTTGATTTCCCCATTTGAAACAGACATGATATACAATAATTCTTTATCAGGAGAAATAGCAATTCCATTTGCATATGTGATATCTTTTGCAACTTTTCTAATATTAAAGATTCAAAACCTAAATCCTGATTCATCATGGTATACCACCCATCCCCATGGTTGTCTACCAACAATTTCCACTTGTCTCATTAGATGCGACTTGGAGGAAATGTCATTGGTTGCATAAAATTCATTTTCTCCAAGTAAGACCAAGTTGTTTGGTGAGTAAAGAAGTTCTTGGTCAGAAATGGTTTCAACATGCTGCGCTTCATCGGTTCCGACAGTATGGATAAACTTTTCAATGACAGATCCAGTTCTTTTGTGGTTGATGGCCGCGATGATGACTTTATTGGAATCCTTTGGATGCGTAAGAATTGATAATCCATGAGCACAAAATTCAGAATCAAAATCTTTCAATCTCAGTGCTGTTGATTTCCCATCCTGGCGTTAGTGGATATTACTGTAGGGTTATAAATTGTTATTCCAGAGTGAGAGTAAATTGATTTGTCTAGTTTGTCAGTTGGAGGAAACCACAGTCTCCTTTCAGTCAAGTTCTTTGCACAAGACCAATAGGTCAATCCACTTTCATGAACCTGTCCATCCTCGCATCCTGCAAGTTCTGGACCTTTATTAGCAATTGATTTACGTTCAATAAGCTTGCATTTGGGATTTGGTTCATGCCTAACCTTGTCAAAGAATCTTCCTTTTTGGAATGTGGTAGAGACTAGATTTAATACGAATTACTATTTGGATACAATACAGCTCCTAGTAATACGAATAGCGCCAGAGCAATGTTCAATACTGTGCCCATTATGAGATTACTTTTGCACGGCCGAAAAAATGCTTTATCCTTTCCAACCATAGCGTATTAGTTGATGGATCCCTCAATCACTTTTAATTGAACTAAATTGGCCAGCCAGTAGCTATTTTCGCTGCGGGTTGATGATGTAATAGCAAATCTGACGGAAGTTTCTCTTGATTAAATTTATTGAATTGAAATCCATCAATAGTACAGTTATATTCGCCAGTTTGTTTTTAAGAATAACTTTTTTCCTTGTCGCTCTCATCTTGGGTAATTGAGAGTTCTCCAGATTAAAGGTGGCGGGATTTTAGGACGCTGGAAAGGCTTACGCGTTTTCACTAAACAATGAGTGAAAATCTAGAAACACCTCAGTCAATCGATTCATTTAATACGTATCGATGCGCTAACGTAGGTTGTACGACGAAATCGGAGGAGAGCTTGTATTAGATGCGATAGTGAAAAAGATGTATGAGATTATTTTGAAGGACAATCTCTTGAAAGAGTTTTTCAAAGACACAGATTTGATACAACAGCATAAGATGCAGAAGCATTTTCTTACAATGTCTTTTAAGGGTGCAAAGATACCCAAGTTTGCTAAAAAATCAATGGAGAAAGCACACGCTAAATTAGGCCTCACTGATGAACAGTTTGATAGGATAAAGGAGATAATCAAAACGTCTATGGAATTTTATCGTATAAATAACAATTTGATTGACCAAGCTTTGGCTTCAGTAGAAAATTATCGCGAAGATATCTTGGCCAAAAAACAATCAATCATTTCTGGAGTTTACAGGAGACTATCTGCTGCAAAGGTACAGCCAATGACTAGAAAATACTCGGATTACTCCTTATATAGTGCTATTGGAGGAGAGCCAGTTCTAAATGAAACGTAATTCTATTATAATCTAGGGTAAATGCCCTGTACGATTTGTTCATGCGTGATGCTACTTTATCATCATATTTTGCAAAAACCGAAAAAAACAAACTGGTAGCCATGCACAAGAAATTTTTGTCACTGATACTAAGTGAAACTCCTATATCAAAAGCTACACATGCCAACATGATCAAAGCGCACATGAAGATGGAACTAGATGACAGAGATTTTAATAGAGTTAAATATTTGTTGGCCCATGCAATGCTATCTATTGGGGTGGAGGCCTACCTAGTAGAAAAAGTACTTCATGAAACGGAAAAAGTAAGAGACCTAATATTATGCAGAAATATTAACCCTGAAGATTTAAAAATCGAGCCTACTATTTTAGAGCTTATTGGAGAGCAAAAGAGGGTTGAAAAATTGTAATTCAATTTAATCTTAGAGTGAAATTATTGATGGTATTCCTTCTCGATAACGAAACCCTTGAACCTTACTTTCAAGATTTGGACATGGAAAAATGGCAGAGAATGTTTCAATTGTACTTGACGCTTGTGTTTTCTGGTGAAGAATTGCCTATTGGTATCAAAATAACCATGATGAATGCACACAAAAAGTTGAATATCAATGATCAAGTTTTTGAGATTTTCAAACAAGGCATAGAAAGCGCACTCAAAAATTGCAGCGTACCTCATTACTTGGTAGTGAGAGCAATGGCTGCTATTGAGAATTCAAAGGAATTGGTAATACCGCCTTCCGCTCCACCATCAATAGCCTCCTCGAACGATATTTAGTCCACGAATAACGCTAATTTGAAATAAATATTAGATTTTATTCTAAAAGTAAATCTTTTTCCCGGTTACAAACATTTTTGAATATAGAAATCTTTCGACGCGTAAAATGGAAGATTCGTTATACGAACAAATTGGAGGAGAGCCAGCTCTCGATGCGACGTAAATATCAATTAAATTAGTGTAAAAAAGCTTTACCAACTAATTCTTGAAGATCCATTGCTCTCTCCGTATTTCAAAAACAGCGACATGATCAAGCAGCATCGGCTACAAAAAAAGTTTCTTACATATGCATTAAAAGGCCATTCTATACCGGAATTTGCCAAGAAGAGTATGCAGAAAGCACATGCGTCGTTGAATCTTGAAAACAAGCACTTTGACAAAATTAAGGAATTGTTGGATCAGTCAATGACTTTTCTTAAAGTTGAAAGCGATTTAATTGTTCAAGTTTTGAATGCTGTTGAGCAGCTGCGAGGAGATGTACTTTATACTGAACAAAAACTTACAGAAGATTTGTACCGAAAAGTCTCTGTTCGTTCCGAAAGCTCGCTCAGTACTGGAAGCACATCGAATGATGGATCATTACTAGAAGCTCTAGGTGGGGAAGAAGCTATTGATGTAGTAGTTAAAAAGTTGTACGAGTTATTGCTAAAAGATTCTTACTTGGCACCATATTTCGAAAAAACAGACATGAAGCGACAGCATATAATGCAGAAAAAGGTATTTTGGTTTAACTCTAGTTCTTGTCTTTGGTTGTGGGTGGCAAGAAGATACCTGTAGCATCCAAACGCGCCATGTTTAAAGCACACAAGAAACTCTCTTTGGATGATACTGATTTCGATAGAGTAAAAAAAGTGTTGGGAGAAGCATTGCAAGCAGTTGGCGTCGATGAGTATTTGACTGAAAAAGTATTGGCGGCAACTGAAGTTGCTAGAGAATTGGTGCTCTGCAGAGAAACCCTAGGAGAGTAATCATATCTAATACAGGAACGATGAGCCTCCAATTCTTGACCTCATGGGAGGAGAAGAGGTAGTAGAAAAAATGTAAATTACATTAATTTTAGGGTGAAAACAATGTACATCAATATTTTGAAAGACGAGCTGCTCTCGCCTTACTTTGAAAAAGTGGATTTGACCAAACAAAAAAAGATGGTTAAAAAGTTCTTTGTCCTGGCTTTCAGTGGTGATGAAATTCCACAATCGTTAAAGAATACCGTCTGGAAAGCACACGCTAAACTTGGTTTGGATGATGCTGACTTTGACAAATTCAAAATTATTATTCGCGACTCTTTGGAATCTATCGCTGTGCCAAAGTACATTATTGACAGGGCAGGAGCTGTGGTGGAAAAGTCTCGCAATTTTGTGCTAGGAAAAGATCGTGAAGAAACCAGACAGACACATTTAGATGTTTGATTACGATTTATTCATTCACATAATAAAGAGTGTGATTCAATGAGGTCTGTACATATTATTTGTGGTTGGTTTAGGAATAAGTTGTGGAGCACCATTGTTTGGCGGTATATAAGTAGTCTGATATCTATAGTCTGGCATGGATTGTCCTAGCGGCGATGATGGTCTATGATTTTGGTAATTGTAGAAATTACTTGTTGGAGAAGTTGGTCGGCGCTGTGTTTGCGGTATCGACAGCGGGGTGCTAATTAGCTGGGGAACTTGCGGGACAACTGTCCTAAGCTCTGGCTTGTGAAATGAAGAATCTCCAGCGTTACTTGATCTAATTGCCAATTCTCTGTATTGCGATGCGAGATTTTTTGCTTTCAGAGACTTTTTCCTTTCAATGTGGGGTTGTTCGAACAATTTAGACTTGTCAGCTTTCTTTTCTTCTACAGAGCGATGTCTTCTTGCTTCCATGTACAATGGGGTGGAAGAAGGCTCGCTAAAAGAAGCTGCTTTCATCCGCTGTGACAGCTTTCTGTATTCCTCGCTTGTTTTGTATTGGAGGGCGTTATTCATTTTCAGGAACAAATTATTTTTCAAATTCTCCTCCTTTTATTTGTTTTTTCCGAGTCTTCTCACAGCTTTGATTCAGTGGCTGCTTGACTGGGCAGAGTCATCATAATCTTGGGCGATAACCATAAAAGAAATTCTCCAGAGAATCCGAATTATTCTCAGGCACACTTGTAGCATTGAACCGAATTCCAATTGCATTACTAACTTTGAGTGTTTTTGTCGTCCTTTGTGACTTGGTTTCCAGACTGGTTTTTGACAATGAACCAAAGGTGACCAGCCGAAAGCACTTTTTTAAAGAATGCACCTGCCGAAGAAATAAAAGCGAAATATCAGTTTGCATTCAGCAGGCAGTTCAATTTAGTTGATTCTGAGTAATCACAAATTAGGTGGCTTCAGTGCCTGATCATCAAAATAGACTATTCTCTGAAAACCTCTTTTGAAATTCGATTCCCAAAGCAATGTTGGTTTGTCAGTAGTGGTCGTAAAAGAATGTGTTGCCCCCAAAATCATTTGTTTATCATCTGTTTATCGTCGAACCGACTGCATAAAGCTCCAGGAAGACTATCCATTATTTATACACACCTTCCAGCAATATTACTTGAGAGGATCCATGAACCACCTGAATAAAAGGTAGCCAAAACTTGTCCGAAATTATGGAAGGGCAGATCTTTGAACTCTGCAATCAACTAAATATTGAAATTAATAGCAAATTTTCAGACAAGGCAAAAGAATTATTCAGGATATGGAAGATAAAATCGGTCGGAAATCAAATTGCAGGCAACTCTCAGCAAGCTGTACCTTACATAATACTTCACCTTGCTAGCGAGCAGAGGCAAATGGCTTACCCTGTGAATACAGCGATAGAGTTCTCTGGATTGAACCGCCAGCAGTATTTTACAGTCAAAGACGTGGTAGCAGGTCATCTTGGCATTCAAGTGGAACAATCCTTTAGTCATTACGCAATCCGATTAGGTTCCTCAGGACTACAGGATTTCTGCAACGAATTAAAAAGTATCTATCAGAATGTGTTCAAAAAAAACTTTGGATCTCTTCAGTATAACCGACAGAACTGGGATGGAAAGGAATTATTTGGGTCGATTTTAAGTTTGTGCTGCAAATATCTAGGAGTAACTCTTTTAGTAATGCTAGATCAAAATCCCAAGAGATATTCAAAATGAAATCAAAGGAACTCCAAAGATATTCAAGAATTACTGCTCTGCAATAGAAACTGACTGCAAAGATTACCTTTTAGCAATTCACAAAAAGTATGGAAAATTGTCGTCGCTAAAATCCAAAGAGTCGCCGTCTACAAGAAGTAAAAAACAAGTCGAGAGTGATTTATCTGTAGACGAAGATGAAATAATAGCAGCTACATATTCTCCAACTGTCATTCACAGTCCTGTAAAGAAAGTAAGTTTGGCTGGAAGAATATCAAAAGACACAACTCCTAAAAAGTCTACCCCTTTGAAGCAATCATTCAAAAATATATCTCCAGAATCTGATTTAGATGAAAATCAAGTATCTGGAAGAAGCCTTCGCTCATCTAAATCAGACATAATCAAGAAACAAGATTCTCCTTCTGTGGCAGGTAGGCTACCCTTACGAGCAAAGTCAGGTGTAGAATCTGATGGTGGCTCGAACAAGTCTACCCCAACAAAACCACAATCGACCAGAAAAACTCCAAAAACCCAAACTATAAAGCGAGTCGCTGATCAAAACCTTGCAATTACCCCTAATGAAGACGAGCATCCAACACCAAGTAAAAGTGTAAGAAGCCGTAAAAGCTTAGGGTTGAAAGAACCAGCTGAACCGGAAACACCATCTACGCCAGTAAAGCACCATAAAAGAAGTTTAGAACAAGAATCCTCTGCCAATAAGAAACCGCGATGGACTACATCCACAAAATCAAAAAAGACGAGTGCCATAACTGGTATTCATTCAATGGTAACTGTTTTCTAACTTTGATCAATTATGACGCTCTTAGCGAACCTAATGTACAAAAACACCAAGAATGGATAAACGAAATGCTTGCGATCGTGAGCTAATTTTATTTTAAACGAGTAAACTACTCTGACTTGCCAAATTTTCTTTGTAGCCTTGCTCATTTTGAATTTCTTCAACAAAGTATTGACTGAGGAATTGATTTAAAACGGTGTGAGAAACCAGCAAGAAACAATTGACTCCAGTCATTGCGAGTAGAGCAGCATCGCCACCAATTACGTCTGTAAACCCACTTAGCAGTTCCATCACGAAATAGCTGACGAAAAATATCGATTGTAGAATCAAGATAATATTAGTCTTGTAGTCCAGATCAGGTATAAATCTAAGCAAATCAATTACATTTCCTCTTAACCCATTTGATACCATCTTTAAACTGGTCAAGAATGGGCATATGAAATTGAACACGAATACAAAAAAGATCCAGGCACCGCTAACTTCGTGCCAAGCAGACACTGGTTCATTCTTAGTTGTCACCAAGTAATAAACGTAGTTTGATCCTGCAAATCCGAAATGTAGCAGTAGAATAAATATCAAGGATCCGTATTTGGTTGTTTGCTTCATCTTGTAAACCGCAATGATCATTTTTAATGTGATCAGTACACTAGTGAGCGTTGCAAAGTTAAATACCACCTGCATTACTTCCGCATACCACGACATCCCAACCCCATCAGGAAAGGTAGTATAGGTGAAGATGATCGACAATGCCACCCATACAAACCAAAAAATGTATGAAAGAGTGACTAGTGATAAAAGCTTTTCCTTCTTGCATATAATAAGCCTGGCGTGCCACCCAAGCACCATTATTATTTCAAGTAAGGCTATTCCAAAACATATGGAGCACACATAGTCTATAATTGTTGGTTTCGATAGCACGGTAAGGTATCTAGAAGGCGTAGCCGCAACCCATGAGAATTGGGAGAGAGCGTTTTGAATAGTCAAGTATTCGGCTGATATATAACCGAGCGCTTTTGAAGATATCACAATCTTTGACGAAAGTGCAAAAGATTCAACTGCTCCTGTACAATTTGGGTTTGCGTATATCTGTAAATTCCCTTGATCGCAGATAACACCATCAAAACACATATTGTTGTCGTGGTAGTAAATGAAGATATAATTGTTTAGCGCAGTGACATTTTGTGATTGCAAGTAGCAGTACTTGTGGCTATTTGCATTTGCAGGTAGGTTACTAACTATATCGCTTGTAGGTAGCTTTATAGTTCCACTCCAAAATGGTTTTGACAATTCATAATTTGTGCTAGAGTAACAACAGTCGCTTGTCATTACACCTGCATTTCCACATTGACCAACATGATATTCTTGGACAGTCATATTGTAAAATGAAGGCCAATTAGTAACCTGTATGCTGGTGTATGGGTTTGCTTGGAACCCATACATTATTTGTGGTGCCCCGTTACAGTTATCCTGCAAATACTCGCTTGATAGAATCAGTTGCATTTGAGATGTTGAAATTGCTATGATGACGTTTAAAGTGGGTCTTGACCCATTGTCATTGGACAATGGAATCAAAAATCCAAAACTGATTAAACAAAAGTAAATGTTTATGAGGCTACACTCTCGACATGCACTAATTATTCCGCCAAAGATTAAACGCGTATTTTTTATAAATATTAATGGCAGATGAGAGACCTGTGTCGGCAATTCCCAAAAGCACTACATTGCTACAGGATATTGGAGGAGAAGCAGCTATAGATAAAATGTAACTGATTATTCCTAACTTAGTGTAAAGAAGTTATATGAAAATTTACTTAAAGATCCTACACTCAGTCATTTCTTTGAAAACACTGATATGGAAATACAGCATAAAATGCAAAAGAAATTTCTCATGCATATAATGACAGGAGAACCTAGACTAGTACATCTTTGCTAAACAGGGTAAATTTACTCGTAAATCCATCAAGAAGGCACACGCGCCAATGAACTTGAAAGATGAACATTTTGATATCATAAAAGCAACAATTGGGGATACAATGGGCGAATTAGGAATAGCGAAACCATTGATCATTGAAGTGATGCGAATATGCGAAAACAACAGAAATGACGTGCTCGGAAAGGATGATCCACCCAAAACCTCTGAAATTCATACAAAAATAGGAGGAGACAAAGGACTGGATGAAATGTAACTTTTATTAACAACAGAATCGAAAAGTTTTACGATTTAGTTCTCCAAGACGATTTCTTGGCACCTTACTTTGTCAGAATGAATATTTCACAACAAAAAAGGGTAATGAAAAGCTACATGAATTATTTATTCCTTGGAACTCCGTACAATGCAAAGAAAATGAAAACTGCGCATTCCAAGCTTCAATTGAACGATTCTCATTTCAACAAAGTAAAAGAGTTGCTCTTTATGTCAATGGAGCAGTTAAATGTCGACCACGAGTCTATAGATCAGTTTTTGATTATTTGCGAAAAGACGAGAAGTGATGTTCTTGGATATAACGATCCGAACGCTGCTGAAATCGTTTCTTTGCCATCCAAAGATTCCCTGCATGGTTCAAAACACAGTCTGAATGACCATTAGCTTTTTGAAACCCATTAATCAAGAGAAACAATAAATTGTTGTAATTCGTTTATTTCATTATAAGAGGCAATCTATTGGCAGTATTGTAATCCAAACTGGTCACCAGGCAATCCCAAAGCAGACAAGGCAGTGCAATCTATTTTGCAAGTTTGATCCAGATCCACACTCAAACCCACCGTTTTGGATCTGTACTGATTTTCGAAAATACCCTTGCTGAACTGGAGGATCAGAAACACTCCAACTCCATACAAACAGTGAACTGACCCAGTTCAAATTAATATCTGTTGCAACTTTGTCACAGACACCATTACTGATACCACAGCTGGAAGTAACATCTACTCCGGAAAACTGCAGAAGCTTGTTGTAGTTATCTTGACTGGCAATTTGCATGAAGCCTCTTCCAATCCATGGCTGATAAGTAGAAGCTGGGTAGTTGTAGCAAGGGCCATCTTGAACGCAGTATTCTCTAGTAGCAGTAGAAGTTTCTTGCATGACATGAGCGAACAGCATGGCGATATGCACTGGCTTTGGGAACGAGTTGGTGTGAGATTGTACTTGATTATAAAAGCTTGAGCAACACTTTGGTCAACACCCCATTTAAAGACTTGATGCATTCCAGTAGCTGTCGACCGAGAAGCCGTATAGTCCATTTCCTTGTGGTGGGTGATTTCCACTAAAGCAAGCACCACATTGACAGCCAGTTCCGCAATAATCGGCAGTATCCCCATCGAGAAAGACATTCTCCAGGGCCACACTGGCAGTTGCCGACACCAGTATTTCCTGGTGGGTTATTTATACCACAAGTCACCCCTTGTTTGTAAACTGCATTGTTTCTTCCTAGACCTCCGGATTTGGCATAGCAAACGCCTTGATAGTACGTGTATTGGGTACAGCCAGACACTGATCGACAGAATGCTGAACAAGATGGACCTCAGTTTGTTGATTGGCAATGTCGTTTCCAGGAAAGTCGCAGCCAGAAGCCCAGTCGCCATTTTGGTCGATTCCAGTCAATTGCAGCAACAGTTGCAATGAAGGCAGCAATAATAGTATGTCCGACAAACATTTATAGATATATTGCGGGAAATGCAGTTTGATTTTATAATGTGGTACCTTGAAAATACCCCAGACTGGTGCCTTTGAATAGGATTTCCAAATCCAGTAAATTCTGACAGGTGCAAAGAGAAAATACATTCTCTAACCCCCCATCATTACATAATAAAAGCGACAACATCTCTATCTTGATACCGCTCCAGTTGTATTACAGATTGGCGAATTCAGGCTATTGTCAAAATGTTTCCTTGATGGTCCTTTCCGAGATTAGGGTTTAGTCTCATACCGAATTTCCATATTCAGGAATAACCCGCAGAAAATGAACTTTTATAATAGAGAATATCATCTAGAACCATTTCAAAGGGCACTAATGGAAGTTTCGGTTGCCATCATAGAATATGACAGCTATAAATAGCCGTACGGAATTGCAGGAATCACTATCAAAATGGTTTCAGCTGCTTTAATTCTTGCTATTGCTTCAATCGCTTCTGCTCAAAT
>JADIIZ010000152.1:0-15832 GCA_027604345.1 Boothiomyces sp. JEL0866 | reverse complement strand
ATTTTCAATAAAGTTTATTGCGGAGACAGAATAACGTCGATTAGACACCTTGTTTGTTAATTGCAACGTTTTTATTGGTCAAAAATCTAAAAGTTTTAAAAATGGCAAAATTTGGGGAAATCAAGAATGAATATTTTATAATTGCAAAATACTTGAATCTGTTTGAACTTTTGGAACTCATATCATCCATCAAATGTGATCTGGATTTTAATTCCCACGTGAACCTAATGTATTTTCAAGAATCAATTTTCGATTATTTCAAATGTGATATCCAAGGCCCAAGAGATAGCAAACCCTATTTTACCGAATTCAAAGAATTTACAGTATTTCTTTATAATACCGGATCAATTGTTGAATCTATTCTAAAGATTAAACTCTTGATATCGATGCGACCCTACATGCGGTTTAATCAATTTAACGCAAAGCAATTCTTGGTAGAAAATAGCATCAACCATCTACGTTCGTCGGATTTTAACCATAAGCGAAATTTTCAATATTTATTGATTCAATCAATCATTGTTAAAGGAGATTTACACACCCTGGAAAGCTTCTTAAAGTCAAATTTGGCTCTAGATTACAATACCGCATTTGTATTATCAATCAAATTCAACAGAACAAAACTAGCTAAACTGTTACTTGGCGATCCAAGGGTAGATCCATGCTGTTTTAATAACCGAGGAATAGAGCTGGCATGCAGAAATGATATTGAGCTAGTCCAGCTATTGTTGAATGATAAACGAACCTTTTCTAAATTTGCGCTAGTTGCTGCTGCATATAGAGGAAAATTAGATATCGTTGAATTGTTACTATTGGATGAACGATTTCAACCAACAAACCGGGCACTTAGAGATGCAGTAACAATGGGCCATTTAGATATTGTGAAATTATTAATTCAAAAAGGACTTGATCCAAGTGTAGATGAAAACTTGAATATTCAAAGAGCAAGTCAAAATGGTCACTTCAATGTTGTAGAATACTTGCTTGATGATTCAAGGGTTGATCCTAGTGCTAAAGACAACCAAGCAATTCGACAAGCAGCCAGAAGGGGTTACCTTGACATTGTGCAGCTGTTATTAAGAGACAAGAGGGTCACAATTAAAGCAAGAAACTATGAAGGAATAATTCAAGCTGCGATTTCTGGACATTTTGAAATTACAGATTATTTTGCTGGTGGTAATATTATACTTGAACGCTCTACTTTATTTGAAAAAATAGCTATATTATGTGCTTGTGTACATAAATCAAACGTAGATTTCGCAAACAAACTCTGCCCTCTATTAAAAAACTGCGATTCTATAGGTTATCCATTTATATCTAGATTGCATTCTGCACTGGTGAAATCTGCTAAAATGGGATACACAGATATAGTCAAATTTATTTTGCTAGAAACCAAAATTACTCCTGGGTACAATTCATTAATAAGTGCGATTAGGAGTGGCAACTATGACATTGTTGATTTACTGCTTGATTTTGCAGTTGATCCTAGTCTCTCTCAGAATGAACCTATTAGAGAAGCTTCTTCTAGAGGATTTTCAAAAATCGTGGCTCTATTGTTGTCTCAACCATTGGTAGATCCAAATAGGGCCCCGTACAAAAAGGAAACTGCGCTTACACTCGCAGTAGTGAATGGCCATGTAGATACTGTAAAGATTCTTCTTGATAGTCCAAGGGTCGACCCGAGTGTAAATGAAAGTATGGCATTCAGAGAAGCAGCAAAAAAAGATTGTTTGCAAATTATCGAATTGCTACTTGACAATGGTAAATCAAATTTTAGCGCAAAACAAAACGAAGCCTTTAGATCAGCTGTTGTAGTAGGCAATCCACAAATAGTTAGATTACTGTTGAATGAAAAATCAATATCCCCTAGTGCGGAAAGAAACTTTGCAATCAAGCATGCGGCACAAATGGGGTACTATGAAATTGTAGAAATGCTATTGAAAGATGGGAGAGTTGATCATCAGTGTGATGACAATCATCCGCTTTGGCGAGCTGAAATGCATGGGCAAACAAAGGTTGCGCAGCTGTTAAGAAGTTTTAAAAAATAGAGTGCATTTATGTGGTAAAAAAGAGTGTAATAAAATCCAATTTGAAATAGAGCACTTAAATAGTTCCAGTTTCGAAAGTTTTTGGAAAATGCAAAATCTAAAAAATTTGACAGACTTGTGCACCGAATTAAGCTTGGTTGCTTTCAACCTTTCATTTACCGAATGCCAGCATCTACGATTCGCATTCAAAAACAATTTAGAAATACCACGCTATAAAAAGACTAGATTCCAGTCTGAAATTTGCAGCTTTTTCAATTGTAGCCTTGAAAATGGACCTTGTGATGAATACAAGCAATTCTTTTACAGTTTCAAAGAATTTACAGATTATTTGTACAAGTTTGGGATTGTGAATGGAATATACAAGATATCGGAAATGATTCGGATTAGACCTTTGTTTAGGTACAAAAGGTTTGATTTGATGCAAGTTCATTCTGATCGCTTCTATGAGTACATTTCTAGAAATGTGTTCAAGTGTTTCAAGGAGCGGAAGCGGTTTCTTTGTGATTGCGTTAAAGATGGAAACGAATTTCTAGTGGACTGTTACCTCAACTCTGCAACTGAACGAGATTTAATCTACTGGGCGCTGCCTGTTGCAGTAGAATACAATCAGCTTGGAATTATGAAAAAGTTTATGCAAGACAAACAATGTAGTTTGTCTAGTGAAGCATTACATGAAGCTGCTAAAAGAGGCAATGTAGAGGCAATGGAAACATTGCTCCAAGATGAGCGACTACGTTCAGAACTAGTAATTCAAACTGCCTGTCGATACGGCCAAATAGAGATACTGCAATTATTACTAAAAGATCCGCATATTAAAGTTCAGGATGGGGCGTTGACTGAAAGCTGTACGATGGGTCACTTGGAAACTACCAAATTGCTTTTGCAATACTTGGATCCAAGTTGCCAAAACAATTTTGCAATAATTAGGGCTAGCCAGAATGGACATTTCAAGATAGTAGAATTGTTGCTTAATGACAAAAGAGTTGATCCTAGTGCGGAAAATAATATGGCAATTAGACAATGTGCCCGGAGGGGTTATCTAGATATAATCAAATTACTCTCAAATGACAGTAGAGTAAATGCTAGTGTAAATGGCTATGAAGCATTCATTTAAAGTTGTATATTTGGTCATTTTGACACTGCAGAATATCTTTTTAGAGTTGAAAAGCTGTCCAATGCTGAAGGTTTTAAAAAGATTTCTACTTTTGCAACACCAAACGAAATGGATTTAATTTTGGCATCTTCAATTAAAAACAAAAAGCTACAAATAGCAGAGTGGGTTATGAATAGTTATTCTGAAAGTGAAAAGAGACTATCTAAAAAACAATGTGATTTGCGAATATTGGAAAATTCATTGTTAACTGCAGTGAAACGAGGATACTTTGATATTGTAAAATTCATGATTGAAAACCCAAGTGTGGATCCAAAAAGAGATAACGCAAAGTCTATTACTATTGCGGCCAAATTTGGACATACTCGGATCCTCCAATTGCTAGTAGAACATGGTGTAAATTCTTATGTAAATCTTGATCGACCGCTACGTGAAGCAGCCGCTAATGGACACTTGGAATCTCTAGAATTACTGTTGGAACTATCCAATACTGATCCAAACACTAATATTGAAAACCAAACTGCTTTGTCACTTGCTACATCTTGCAACCAACTAGAAACTGTTGCATATTTGCTTGCCCACCCAAAAGTTGACCCTACAGTTTGCAATAGTCAATCTTTTGTCGAAGCATTGAAACTGTTAAACACGGAAATGTTGAATTTGTATTTCAAGGATGGAAGATTTAAATTAAACTATTTATCCAATGCCGAGTTCCATCAAGTAATTAGACATCTTCCATCAGACTTTGCATATATAGTTTCTAAACAGCTGCAACAATAATGAATCCAATTTCGCTGTTTTCCATCAACACTTGATGCATTTCGAAAAATCACCCACAGATATCCTGGAGAATCGAATATCTCTTTACCTAGTTGGCGAGACTGTTTGTGTAATTGCGACTGTGTCTTGTATCTCTATTCGCAGCTATCAAGAATCCATTTAATTATGTTTGGCCAAATTTATTACTATCTAATGCTGATTGGCTTGTTGGATGCAACAGAGGGTACTTTAATACAGCTGATTTTAAGTTGGACATGTTTATTTAACAAGAACAGTATTTATACTTTGACTACATGTACTTGGACTTTCTACCTATTAGTTTGCAATCCATTCATCAGAGTCATCAGATTGTTCTGGAACACTTTGTAGTTCCAACTCTAGCCGAGCTGCATATGTTTGAGAGTGATTTTTGAGGAATTTTCACTGCTTAATTGCATCAACACACTTTGAGAGTCATTGATTCTCCCATTCAATGAAAATAACACTCTTGCAATTCAACGACAGAGCCCAAACTTGGGTATAATTAGAAAAACACTGCTATATGCGCAGAAATTACAATTTATTTTTAACATCTAGAATGTATGAAAGATACTTTGGTTTACAGGTCTCTGGAGAGTTCATGTCAAAGTAACCCATAAAATTTGTCGCACTGCTCGTGTCGAAAAAGTTTAGCGAGTTGAGGTACATGTTTGGATCAATACTATAAGTGTAATTATTAAGTTGGACTGGTTGGTCGGTACTGGTATTATTCTTGATGTCTAGTAAAGCGATTGATGGGCTTTTTTGGAAATTCATGATTTCAGAGTACAGCTCGTTATTGTATTCCCGCTCTCTTTCTTTTGTGGATATATTCTTGATGTCTGCATACTGAGCACAATTTCCAAACCGCACATGAACTTCTTTCGACTGCCATTCATCAATCAGCAAGTATTCACCAGCAGTAGTTTCGGCATAAATTCCAACCCTGAAATTAATGTACTCGCAGTCTCTGGCCATTGCAAGCTTCATTCTTTTAAATTTAATGGATAGTTCTTCGGCTTTCAGCTTTTGGACTGCTACTTTTTTTGGATTCAATGTGGAAGCATTAAACACGATATCTTCAGGCTCATTGGTAAATGTTCTTCTGCTAGGATCAACCACTTGCTCCAACTTGAACCCAGATTGGTCCCGGAGCGTGACTTTGTATTTTCCTGTTAGTTGGTGGCCATTAAAATAGAATTGCGTGTTGTTGGAGAGCAGTTCAAAGAACAAGGGCTGTAGACGCACGTAAACAAATATATAATTGGCCTTTAGACAGGTAATCTTTTCTCTATTCGGCCAAAACATATTCTTTTCCAGAGAGACATGGAAACAAGCCTTGACAGGAACAACTTTGTTTTTTGCAACTATAGAATTTGAAAGCCAATCACCTAGGAAGGAGTCTGTCATTTGTGATAAAGTGATGCTTCTCTATGCTTTTATATTAGCTGGTACAATACAAATTCAAGGGACCGTGTGTTGTTGCACAGAAAAAAAAGCATGCAAAGCATTTTCACCACACCGGTAAGCACCATCAAATACAAGCAAAATCTATATTCTAAACAGCTCGGAGCTTCTGTTTACAAATCCCAAATCTACTCTAAATTTCTAGTTCCAAGTTCAAGGTCCAGAATACACCGCAGTCAAAAAAATTTTAGGTGAAGCGGAAGATGGCGTGCTTCTGCTCGGCGTCAAAGCTTTTGTAGGAAAGATTTAAAAAAACAAAAAATTCTAATAGGTAAACCCATATCCCAAAACAATACAAAAGTAATGTTCAATAAAGAAAAGCTCAGATTACAGCGATTTGGCCTTGAAATTCCTGTCTTGCATTCCTCAAAATATTTTGAAAGCGGTCCAGGATTGGGCGAAAAGCAACGGCCTACGCCACCGCTTTCATCAAAACGGAATGGAAAGAATTGTAAAGAGCAGGTACAATATCGTAGCAAGTTGAACTACAATCAAAAGCATACACCGATAGTGGACCGAAAATAAAGTCTATTGTATTGTCTTCTTTTTCTAATAGAGCGTGGAAAGTGGTCGTCTACGATTCCAAAATTGGAAATTGGATAGAAGCATTCCTTGTGTCATTCATTACAGGGGCTCGTCCGCAGTTGATTTATCCATCATCACAAAGCTGGTCACCAACACAAATAAGAGCTCTAAACAACTATGCATCTCGCCTCTGAACAATTCATTTACTGTATTACCATCAAACATTGGATCACATTAGAAATATACAGTAAAAGTGGATGCGTGCGATGCGTATGTGATGGGTTCAGTGCTTTTTCAATTTGAAAGAGGCACTTGGTGTTTAGTATGCTGCACTCTTAGGTTCACTCTTTCAGATGGCCAAAACAGTAATGCTTGATGTTTTCAAGAAAGTGCAAGCATTTTATGTACAGCTGGTTCAAACGGAAGACACTCTGTGTTCTTGCATCTGTTTGCACGGTAATTCGTAATTACACCATAACGGTGATTGTCTAACGTGCGCAGGCTAATCATAATATCAACAATGGTTTGAAACTATACATGTGTCTTTGTGACATCAATGCTTTCAGTTACTCTGGCCATGATTCTCTTTCATGCCCGAATGTAACTAACCAGTCCCGCTTCGGCAAACTCTCATTTATGAATCAAAGAGCAAGGATTTCAAAGGAATACTACCCGGAAACTCTCTTGAATTTCTGTTCAAAGAGCCCTAGTTACAAGTAAAATCTGCCAACAAGAAGCTCTCAGTACATGCTGAATAGTATACTTTTATTCGGAAATCAATATTAACCAACTAATCATGAAATAGAACAAAAAGATGGGATAAATTGCCAGTAAGCGTTTGTTGTCCAAGTTCATATCCGTCAAGAAATTCAGAGATGCTTGATTAGTACATGCTTACCATAAGTCGCCCATACATACGCAACAGTAACGCATACAAATTTGATTATATATGGAATAGCCCAGGTAAACATTGATACCGCAACAAGTGGGAAAATGCAGTATCCTAGAACGCAAACTGATTGATAGAACGATCTACATTAAAAGAGTGTACATTGTGCCGCCCAAGAGTTTAGAGTTTAATGTGACAACTGCGGATCCAAACCATATAATAAAAAATGTCGCTGAAAACACAGCAGGTCCTTGATCTTTTAAAGCAGTCAAACTCAATCTCCTGATATTTAAAACCTAATTACACTGAAAGAGCGAGACAAAGTAGCAGTGGTCCCCACCAATCCCAGTCTCGTAGCAAGTTCTGTTTGTTGGTCTGACGTGGGTCTAGAACATGTCGAATTTTATTCCATATATTCGTTACATCTCGCATCTGTAATTAGTGATATTTACAATTGTGACTTTAATCGGTTCATCAAGTGTGTTTTCCATTTTCGGTTGTTCTGTCTGCGCCGTTCCTCCTCCTATATTCCCCTGAACGTTACTGATATCTATAGTGTGTGAATATTCAAGCTCTGGTTCTTGTAGCTGTGTATATTTTCCCGCCATTTGAATTCCGATTGATTATTTTTCACAAAGCTTTTTAAAGCACACCAAACCCTGCGGTTAGAGTGGGATTGGCAAGTAACGAGGAAGCGATGCTCCTATTCAATTGTTATTTGGCGACTCCAAGTAGATTTACGTTAGTGGGACCATGATCCCTTCAGATCAGTGATTCGCTATTAGAAGACCTTTACAGCTACATGTTGGTGATTCGATGTCAAGTAGACTGTCGAATAAAAGCTACGGATGAACGCTCAAACCCGTGAGCCAGATTGAACAGAGGTTTCAAAAAGACTTATTTATTGAATGAATTTTCTAATGACAGGGTAAAGAAGCGAACCACAAAGCGCTACTGCGGCAATCTTACCTACCAATTTTGCTTTCAAGTAGTACTCGAACAATCGTGCTTGGTGTTTGTTTTGCTCAACCGCTTTCGAATATGGTATTCTAGTGAAACTTACCATGGTGTATAATGGAATAATCCAATTAGGGAATCTGTGGTACAATGCAAGCTCCAACTTTTTACGTTCCATGTAGGTTGGGTTAATTACACCAGATCTTAGTTCAATGTAGTTTTGTTGAGCCAAGTCACAGATTGTATGTGCATCTTTTCTTCTAGTTTCAGTATATTCGTTCAAGATGGTTTCTAATTCTTGTTTACTAGGAGGTCGGTTTTGAGGGACATGCTTGGAAAAGATTTCGTCGAGTACCAGCACATCTTCCATTCCGCAGTTCATACCTTGACCATAGAACGGAACCATTGCGTGCGCTGCATCACCAAGAATGACGGCTTTGTCTTGGTAATGGTATGGGTCGCACTATGTTAAATACAACTACCTTGACAGAAATCAATGAGCTCTTTGGATTATCAAAATAATCCTCTACAAGATTTTCCTTTCCAATCAATGGAACAGCATCTGGAAAAGTGTTTTCAAAGAATTCCAAGAGCTGCTCTGGAGTTTTGATGGATTCAAACTTATCTTTTGGCATAAACAAAGTGACAGTGAACGAGCCGTTCAAATTCGGACAAGCAATCATCATAAAAGTTTCTCTAGGCCAGATGTGCAAGTGGTCACTATCCATTATATGTTTACCGTCGGCAGCGGGTGGAATACGAAGCTCAATATAAAGATGGTCAATATATTCTTGAGAAAAGTTCATTCTAGCGTTAATGAATGTTACCTAATCTTTCTATTTAATTGCTGACGCATTCTAGAGTAAGCGCCGTCAGCCCCAATAATCAAATCTGCTTCAACGACTCTACGTTCGTTTTGATCACTAGATTAAAGTAAATTACTTGATTACAGTGACTTTACCAGTATCAAAGTCACAGAATTCCAAGCCGGTGCTAAAGTTTAGTTTTACTTGTGGTTGTTTTTCGGCAGCAGTGAGCAATCTTTCATTCATTACTTTTCTACTGACAGAATTGATGCACTCCCCATTGGTGCCATAAGGATGCTTAGCATGGTTGCCAGTCAAGCTGTGGATAAATCTACCTTTAAGAGGAATAAGTTCGGGTTGAATGAGATCTTGGATTCCTGCACCTTCAAGTGCTTCAATTCCTCTGGTTGCAAGAGTAAGGTTGATTGAACGGCCATTGGCGTGCTTTTCAGAACGAATATCTTGTGAGATCATTAGTACCTTCTCTTTTTTCAAACAATTCTACACTGTAACCTCTTTTTGCGAAATAAACTGAGGCTAAAGATCCAACGAGGCCGCCACCAATTACTACTACTTTGAAATCAGAGCAATTTGTCATTTTATACGAGGTTGGATTGGATAGCTCTTCATCCTTTTGAATAAGGTTGACACGCAACGCGGAATGTATTTTACTTTTGCAGGTCCCGAGTATTGTTTTCCACTCCAGTATTAAGGGTTTGGGATTTTGTAATACCAAGAAAGTAGATATAAGGTTTGCAAATAAATAGAATGCATATTGTTAATTCTGTCGGCGATTGATTGTATTTATTCTATAGCAGGTGTAGGTCAAGTAAAGTCAGTGCAAATCTTAAAAGTTAGTTGGACCCTGAAAGCACAGAACTAAAAAAGCAATCAAAGGCGAGTAGAATCAGATATTCAAAATGAGCAAGTACAAAGTGATTAGGCGGATTGCGGTAAGCGCATAGTGTGTATTGTCCTAATTCACGGGGAATGTGATTCACTGCAATATTATTCAATACTGCACAACTATTACATGGAGTTTATTCGGTTTAGAACAGCGGGATTGCACGAGCCAGAATATCAAGAGGACTAGCGAGATGTAGCTATCCAGCAAATTCAAATTACCACCTATTTGTCTCGTCTATATGAATTGAATTGCGCTATATGTAAGTTGGTGTCAAAGAAACCTCTCCCATCAAGGAGCAATCAGCAAACCAAAAGTTTGGTCGTGTAAATCTATTGGTGATCAATTTCGTGCTACTTTGTCAGGTACAAAAGGAAATGTTTTGATCACAATAAACTAAATGTTCAACCTCAATTGCTCCATAAGGACTTGATGATTTTGGAATTGGCCAGAGTCAATACTTAAACATTAATAAATCAAACTTTATTATCAAACGGATTCCTTTGAAATTTCAGAAGCAAGCATGCGGCAAATGGAGTAATGCAGCAGTATCAATTCAATACTTCCAACCAAACTAACTAATCTGCCATCTTTACCCAAATTAGACACCAAGAGAACAATTCCCAGTAAACCGTCAATCATTTGAAACCCAGAAATTGCCACATAATTCATTCCCAACTTGCGCACAACCCCATTACTGAGCTGAGAAATGTCTTTAAGCAAGTAAAGGATCCAAACAGTTGATAACATTCTTGGAATACAAACCACGCTCTGGATCAAGTTTACCAGTATTAGCGATTGGAACATTGGTGGAAGGCTATAGTAGACAGACAAGTAGTCTAGTAATAAAAAGACACCATCAATAAAAAGCGCTACAGTAATACACAATCTAGTGATTTCGGCAAAATATGCGTGCGATGGGCGAACTGCTTTTACAATGGCTATAAACTGCGAAAACTCGAGATACGCTATTGCAGGAGAGCTGGCCATCCAAAAGAATGCTGCAATCACATTTAAGGCAGAGCTGGCAGCAATGGACACTGAGTTTAACTTTGCAATAGTCACAAAAATATAGTAGGTACAGTACAAGAGAAACAACCCCATGGCTTTGAATCTATTTGTTCTGCTGGTAGTTGTTAGCACTGTAGCCAGATCTGCTGCTAAAGTTAAGCAGAGAAGTAATTCGCCAATCCGATCGTACGCAAGATCATTGGTGAACAAGCTCACGGTCATGATATGGAATGCGTAGTACCCCTTCTTATAAGTTGGTGGCACGCCAAGCTTGTTTACGCCACGAAATCTGCATTTTTAGACACTTCAGCGAATAAATTAACAATAAACATGGGAAAACATTGAATAATACATATATAATTAACCGAATGGATATGTATTCAATTAATTTCGTTGAATTACCAGGGGCAGTTTCACTTTGGTCCTGAATGAGGCACAAGCGGGCTCCTTTGCAAAAATGGATGTTAGCGGCATTCTGTGTGTCCAGTAATGGAGCATCTTGTAGAAATTTGGGAATATAGTACAGTGTGTCAGTTGCAAGCAATTCTACAATTGTAAACCATATAATCTACATCTCGCTGCTCCTGAATGCGGTTTCAACACTATCCACTATGTACGAAGCGAAACGACAACAAGCAATATTAATCTTTAAGGAATAAACATTTTATTTACTTTTTCTCATGTGAAATTGAGAAAATTGTTCCACAACTCATCGATTATGGAACTAGTAATCTTTGACGGTTGATTATTGGCGGCATTCTGGATTTGACGAGAAGGTACTTTTTGGAATCGCGAGGTTTCAGAGAAAAGCAGATCAGTTAGTTCCCGTTCTCTATCTTTAGCAGTTATTCCCTTCAAGTCTGGGTGATCTGCTACATTACCAAACCGAACCAAAATAGGTTTTGACGCCCATTCACCTAGCAGTACCCAGCCATCAGTCGTTTCAGCAAACAGTAAAAGCGCCAAATTGATACTATCTCTTCTTCTGTCTCTAATACCTAGTTTGATACGTCTATATTTAATCTGCAAGTCTTCTGGCTTCAGTTTGTGATGGGGCAGGTTGTATTTGTTGATTGTATCAGCGCTAAATACGATTTCTTCTGGGCTTTCAGTTCTTGAGCGACGAGTCAGGTCAGTTACCTGCTCTAGACGAATGCCACTTGCTTCTTTTATCACAGTTTTGAACTTTCCAGTAAGGCACTTTTGGGCAAATATCAAAGACTTTTCGGAAAGTAGCCTAAAGAACAGCGGTTGCAGCCGTATCGAAATGTGAAGATAGTTTGCTTTCAGGCAGCTGATTGTTGGCGTGTAGTTTGTTTTGGACAGAAACAAGTTGCGTTCACAAGATACATGAAAACAGTCGCTTACATGCACAGCTTCACCTCCAATAGAAATATAGCTGTCTGTCCACCGCCCAAGAATCGATTCAAACATGTTTTGTTTTTCTGTCCCCTTTAACATTAAATACTTGAAAAGCAGTCAGTGAACCGCTTGGAAGGTCATTGCGCTGTCTGGTAGGTGATCACCAAACAATCACATTTGCATTTTCTTATGAATTGCAACGGAACTTGAAATATTGGGTAAAGCGGTATGAACAGTTACTGTTTCAGAGACCGAATGCTTTATTTATCTATTTCCTTTGGATTCTTTAGTGTTTGGCGTGTTACACAAGCCTGTAGTGTGCTTTCGCTTTTTCAATACCTCGTGAAAGGGTCAAGGGAAATAGCTTTTAAAGTTGAAAATGTGACGATAACCTGGGATTGATTCATTAAAGAATAATTATTTCCGCTGGCAATGTTCATTCAATAAAATAATTGAGCATGGAATACTTGAGATGGATAAATTCGCCTGCGCTCCCATAAAAGGGAAGATTACGCAATACGTGGATCGCTGTCATACTAAAATAGCGCATCTATTGGTAGGCGGTGTTTATTTCACATAATGTTGCATGCTGAGGATGGCAAAGTGGAACCAAGACACTCTCGCCTTTATTCATGTGGTGTTATATTGAAAGCCACAATCATTTTTAAGCCAACAAAAAAGAATTCAATCCAATGAAATTCATTCTACTCGCATCATTAGCGCTAGCTAGGCGCAATCCTGGATCAGGGAGATACTCTCTCCATCCTCATGGTGATCCTAATAACCGTCCGGGATATGATTCATATGAAATGGATTATTCAACATACCAAGATGATGAAGAGTATGACGATTCAAGATATGCAAGCAACAGATACTCTCATCATCCCTCACGTCCACATGGTTACGATCAATACCAGGACGATGACGACTTTCCAAATTATGACTATCGCTACTCACCAAACAATCATCCTTCCTTGCATCCTCATGGTAAATCGCTTCGGTCCGAGATGAATGTATTTGCATTTTCAAGCTCGTATGGGAAATCATTCGCCACAAGTAGTGATAGCACACCGTCTGGAAATTTGAAATACCTTGGCGGTCCAGTTGTATCCAACGTTGAAGTAACTCCCATCTATTATGGGAACTTTAAATACAAGACTGAAATTACTGCCTTTTACAAGGGAGTAGTTGATTCTACCTATATGGATTGGTTATCCGAATACAACACCAAAACACAAACGATTGGAAGAGGAAAAGGGTTTGATGGGATCATTGTCAAGAATCCGAAAAAGAAAGTTACCACTAGTGATTTAGAAAATCTGTTTGAATCCCTCATCAAGCAGCAGTATATTCAACCAAACAAAAACTCCTACTTCCCAATCCACTTTGAACAAGGTATTACAGTTACATCTGAAGAAGGAATGTGTAGCAAGTGGTGTGGTAAGTTTCATTAATTGTAGCGTATCATTCATCCTTCACCACAAAATCTGGTCATTTGATTTTATACGGTATTATTCCAGATTTGGACGATCAGGGTTGCGCTGGAGCTTGTGGATTAAGCAGTGATTTAGACAACATCATGTCTACTGCTGCTCATGAACTAATTGAGACTGTAACAGACCCAATTAGTCACAAACTTGCATGGTATGATAATAGAGACGATAAAGGCGAAATTGCGGATATTTGCAACCAATTACAAGGCACTGTAGTTGGAGGCGATGGTCAATCATATGTTGTTCAATTACAATGGAGTAACAAGGAAAAGAAATGTCGTTTGTAGTTGAATTTAATAAACATATCGTTGGATTTACTAGTTTTTGCAATTGTTTATCGGATTACTCCTCGTCAATAATTTCAATCAAGTGAGCTTGCTGCGAGCCACGCACTATCGCAATATATCAACTGACATGCTTTTGTGCCTGTACCTGTCCAATTCATGTTCCATCGAGAAAAGCAATGCAATTGAAATCCCGCAAGTAAATCGTAATGGAAAGAGAGAAAATGTGTAGTATAAAGCAATATAGTAAAACGATCTTTCAGCAAATTGAAGATCAAAGTATTTATACAGGTCGCAGATCAAAAGTCTCTATCCTTTCGCGGTCCGTTGGTTACAAACCACTTGCCCACTAAACAGTTGGTTGAGCATTTCATGCAATCGCGCTTAATTTTTGATATTTTTCAAGGCTGTGGATCGTTGATAGCAATTTCTCTTGTTTATCGTAAGGATTTATGGAGCAGTGCCACCGCCACAGTCAAGTAGATAATGCAATATCAAGAATATAGAATAATCAAAAGTAGTAAACCAATGAATGCAAGTAACAGATTTGGTTCCTTTTCAGCATTCCTGCGGTTAATTCAGCCTTTGTACTACCATCCAGCCCCAATCTCTGGAATTTTCACTATAAAAATCCAGCCTGATTCTTAAAAAAGAAATGAAGTTTTTGTTGCTCGCAGCTGCAGTCCTTTGCCGTGGTCACAGACAAAATTACTCTCCCCACTTGCATGGTGAAGATACTCCAAGATACAGCTACAATGACATGGATTACTCGCAATACGACGAAGATTACTATTCTCCTCATTTGCATGGCGAAGCTCCTCCGTTCAGCGATTACGAAGATATTTACTCTCCATTTGAAAGTGGCAAGAAATTCTCCAAGCATTCTTCAGACATCTTTAAAATAGCAACACCATTCACAAAGCATTTTGCACAGCCAGCAGGAAATTTGGTAAACAAGGGTGGACCAGTAGTTTCGAATATCCAAGTAACTCCAATCTTTTACGGGGATTACAAATACCCGCATGAAATGGAACAATTCTACGAGGAAGTTGTAGATTCCAGTTATATGGATTGGTTGAAAGAATACAACACCAACACCCAAAAAATTGGAAGAGGTAAAGGGTTTAAAGGTGTTTACTTGAAGAAGACTAAAGCGACAATGACTGTAAAAGAAATTGAAGAGCTGTTTGAGTGGTTGATTGAAAAGAACTTGATTCAACCAAACCCAAACTCGTACTATCCAATTCACTTGGAAAAGGATGTTTTGATTCAAGACCCAAAGCAAAAAATGTGTGTAGACTATTGCGGTAACTTTTCTTTCATTTAGCATACCATTCTGATTACATTACCAAAAAGAATTTTGTAATCCTATACGGAATTTTACCAATTTGCGATTCAGGGTGCGGGGAAAAGAGTGAATTGGAAAACTTGATGGTGACTAGTTCGCATGAACTTGTCGAAACTATTACTGACCCTCTAGACTCGCCACTAACATGGTACGATGATAGAAAAGATGATAAAGGGCAAGATATTGGTGAAATTGCTGATATTTGTGATAGCTACCAAGGAACAGTTAAAGGAAAAGACGGAAAGAGTTACCCTGTTCAAATGTTGTGGAGTAACAAGGAAAATAAATGCCGTTTATAAGTATATTAAATTTTTGGATATTAATATTCGGACCAATCTGTTTTGCTCGTACGAATTGGTTTCAGTGGCTGGTAGTCTTTGGTCTACTCTAGAAGTAGTTTAGGTATGCAATCTGCACATTCTTACCAAATCGAATGCACGTCAACGTACTAAAGTGGCCAGCGACCAGCCCTTCAACTCGGTGCTCCATAATGGTAATGTATGATGAATAATTTGTAATCATAAGAGATGGTGGCACTCTAAAAGTGAATATAAAGTCTAAAAGAAAGAGCAAGTGGCAACAATACAAAAGCAAGGTTGATTGTGTTTCGTTGCTGGCATGTTTTAGCAAACCCGATTGCCTCCATCTTTGTGTTCAATCAACTTCAACATCAGCCTTAAAAACAAAGGTCAGTGCACTTTCTATATAAAACTCGCTTCTATAATGAACAAACCATGAAGTTCTTGTACTTTGCTGCTCTGGTAGTCTGTCGCGGCCGTTCAGGAGGTAAATACTCTCCACATTTGCATGGTGATGGCTCTCCTCGATACGA
>JADIIZ010000151.1:0-16357 GCA_027604345.1 Boothiomyces sp. JEL0866 | reverse complement strand
GCCAACCACATCCGACTGACCCTGACAATCATGTAATCTGTGGTTCTGCTTAATAAATTGTGAATTTTTATCCTCACTTTGCAGAGAACTAGCACTCCTATCTTTGGCTCCAGGTTTTATCATTATAATTTTTGTGAAATATTAAATTAGATGGGTGGAAATTTATTGAAATATAAAACAAAACTAGAATTGCTGTGCAAGAACTTCTTTCACAAGACAGTCGAACGATGATGAAGAGTGATAATTAGTGAACGATCTGTCATTATAGTGTGATATGGCTGGGTTGTGTAAGCTAAGGTCAATTTTATGGGTAGTTTCCAGAAGTGACAAGTTGATAGGTGGAGCGTTGAATAAATTTTGCCTTTCTTTCAGAATCAAGTGTGCTTTACCTCTTACTTTTCCTACTTCATCAGAGTACTGCGACGGCGTTCCGGAAAGAACGTTTAGATTTTCACTAGTAAAAGTAGCGAGAGGATATTCACTTTCATCCATCGTCACCGCTGATACGTTTACAATCAATTGCAAGAAAGAGTCATTGCGGAATTGGTGTTTCTGTGAAGGTGTGCTTCGGTTGAATTGTAGTTTTGGAATTACAATCGCACATTTGGAATCAACTGGAATATAGACTGGCTGGACTCTCGTCATGCCACTTTTGGTTTTTTGCTGCACCTTGAACTTACTGCTGTCAAGCACATCTGTGCAAGAGATTTCTAGCTTGTACATTAATACTGGAGAGCCATTGAGAAGCAAGTAAGCGGCAGGCGATTGGACGCTCACAGAGATGTGGAATTGGTTCCTTTTGTAGGTATTCCATTGACCATTCTTGTACCAAATCCCTTTTTTAGGGTTTACGTATATTTTGGGAACAACCCTATTATGAGATGATTTTACCTTTGATGATTTGCATCTACTAGATTTAAATCTAGAGCCTTTGAGCAATTGAAGAAATTCATACAAAAATGCTTAGTCCTGGCTGTATTTATTTGTAAAGTCACATGGCGGCAAGTCTACTCGCAATGTGGTGAAACAAGCTCAAACGACCTGGTATCCAAAAGACCTTGAATATATTGCTTTAGGTAAGCAAAAAGGTCTAGATGATGCATACTAGGTAGTAAATCTGTCCTATATCTAATCTGTCTTTGTTTCATCTCTGATGTTCCTTTTTGGAATCGAAAAAGAAAAGTGAGCCGCCCTCCAAGTTGAAAAATCAAATTCAACAGAAATAGAAAAAAGACAATGAATTTTGGAAAGAATACGGAGAACAAAATGAATTGTCATTTCCAAAAAGAAACTAATGGGATTATCTATTTCCTTTGACGAAAATGAGAATTTCCATTTAGGGGGCTCATTGAGGCACATCATGATGTTGTCAAAGCAAAATAGTGAAAGGCACTGGCTAGCTGATAATGATATGAAACACTCCTCAATTTGGCCATTGGAAGATATCTTATTGTCAATAGGGTTAATGTATTTCCATCAGAATTGATCATTCGGTACAAACAAGTGGAAAAAGACGTTATTCTAATCCAACACTATCTTTGCGCCTCAAAGAAATCTCGCCAATAGATGCACTGCTCGAATAGCTTATCAATGGACAGTAAGCCTTGAACTATTATTGTATTTGCAATCATTAATTACTGTGACTTTATTTCAAACTGTTGCATAGTAAACTACTTGTGAAATGCTTGCTATAGTCTAATTTAAAATTACCTGTGGGATAGTTAGTAAGTATTTTAAGTTGAACATGTTATTTATTACGATCAAAACATTTTCTTTTATACTTGAGACCAAAGTCACACCACCAAACCTGTGGTTAGTTTGAATGTTCTTTAATGGGTGAGGTTTCTTTAACACCAACTTAGTTAGTGCCATTTGCCAAACCTTTTGTTTCCGCGTACACTTGTATAACATCTAGCGTTTCCGTGCAAGACCAAGATTAGTTGATTCGCTAATTAAGGTGGCCCCGTGTTGGTGCCGATCCAATCAGATGGTCCCCGTATGCGATTTGATAATTGATTGGTTCACTAATTCCTTTTTTAGGTAATCCCGACATGGCTCCGTTCCAGGGTTTAAACCCCGCAATTATTTGTAATCATTACACAATTCACTATATAAACACAAGCTACTCTAAAAATGTTTTATTTACTGTTTGTAATTACAAAATGGTTCCATTAAAAAGTTGAAAACCATTGAATCGATTGGATCATACTTTGCAATGTTTAAATCCGCAAATAAATCCACAGAGGTTCTTTTGGAAAATGAAATATCATTAGTTTCAAAAGCCAATTCGTTTGAAATTGGAGACAAGCTACCAGCTGGCACAATGGTCGGAGGAGGCGTGAAGCTAATCGGATAATGTTCCATTTCAGGTGGAGGAGTTTGGTTATAATCAGCAGGAGGTGACTGGTAGGCAAACTCATAGTGTTCACCAATTGGAGCAAAAGATTCAGTTGAATATTTACGAGAGCTTTTTGAGCGAGAGTTTCTTTCATAGTCATACTGGGAAGGAGTACAAGACAAAACATTTAGGTTTTCACTGGTAAAAGTGGCCATTGGAATTTCTAGTTCATTTACAGTAACTGCTGAAATACACACAATCAACTGAAAGTAAGAGTCGGTCAAGTTTCTGTTCTTGTTTGAAGGAGTGCTGCGGTTAAATTGAAGTTTAGGAATCGTAATTTTGCTGGTAGAGTCAACCGGAAGGTAAACAGGAGTAACTCTTTCCACTCCACGCTTAGTTTTTTGCTGCACATACAGCTTGTTTGTATCCAATACATTGGTACAAGATATTTCAATCTTGTACTTTGTGATAGGAGTAGATTGGTAAAACAAGTGAGGAGAAGATACGATACTGACAGATAGCTGGAATTGGTTTCTTTTGTAGCAGTTCCAAACGTCATCTTTGCACCAGATGCCTTTCTTTGGGACTACGTCTATTCTAGGGAGGACACTAGAGTTAATGAGGGGTTACTGGTTGTTGTTGAGGTCAACCAAGTTCAAATTTACAGTTTGAGATTGTTTGAAAAATGTCATTTGGTGTCCCTCCAGTGCCAAGTACTATAAATAGTTTTTCTTCAAACGTCACATGGTAGGCTTCATGGTGACTGTTGATTCTCTACAATTTTTTCTCAATTTCAGGACATGGGCCAACTTGGAGTTTGCTCGGACGAGTTCCGGCGTTTATTATTTGCTCTATTCCCTGCCTGCTCTTTCGCCTAAACTCTAATTTGAAGATATGATTTCATTTATTAGATGTTTCATCAATATCTGTGTGCTGTTACGGAAACCATATTGAGTAGTTGAGCCCTACACCACCCCACAAATTGGATTGGTATCAAAAAAGCCATTTCATACAGCTACAAGAGGAAAGACTTGGGAGCATAGCGATACGATATTTGGATTGTTTTACTTGTAGTATGACGTCTATTGTTGTATTCTATAAACCCTTTATCGATTTTCCGCTTTTGGACCGCAATTTAGAGATGGGCTCATCTTGTTTAGATAACTATTTGGGGACATATGAACAGCACTGCCAGTTCCAATTATATGACTGAAAAGAAAATCAATTGTTCTAAATATAGAGAATGGTGGTGTAGTGTTTGGGGTTGACGTTGGATGCTGGCGGCGTAGAAACAAGAGGCGACAAGTCGAAAATCCCTTTAACAAATAGATCCCTTTAACTGTTCCACATGCCTGTATTGGCGCAAAGTATGATGTAGGGTAAAGAAATGATGTCATTGCAGGATAGTTCAGTGTACATTGCCAAAGAGCACTCTGGAAATGCTTCTAGGATGGTTGCGTCTGGATAGCTTCAACGGCTCTACGACCAATGTGTGTGCTGGAAATTTAAATTGTGCATTTGAATACCCAAAATTGATTTACAATTATTTAATTAGTTAGCTCTAGGTGTTTGGGCTTGATTCAATCTATCCCTGGTTTAATATTCTGATTTTGCTTTTGAATTGAATTGTAGGTCAAGTCCAATCAATTGTCCCAAAGTAATCAAAGTAGGGCATATTTTCATAGATCCTCAGTATCAAGGATTTGGCTACGGAGTTGAATCGTCAATATTATTGATTGAATACGCATTTTCATTGGGAGTGTACAGAGTGGAATGGAAGACTCGCCATTTGAATATTGCCAGTCAAAAGTTGGCATTGAAACTTGGATTTAATCTTGACGGTGTCTTTAGAAACCATACGATATTTAAAGGTAGTCATCGAAATACCCACTGGTTTTCAATAATCTATCAAGACTATCCAGCAGTAAAGTCAAAATACCTTGAAATGATGAAAAACGAGAATAAACCATTTTAGTACATTTTATTCAAAGTCAGAAATATTGAGGAATCGGTTCAGATCGTTTTGTAGTTGGCGGAAATGAATAACCTGAATTTGTCCTGAGAGGATCAGCGCTGTATGTTTGTCCAGGGCTTGACGGAGAAGAGTAAGCGGATCTATTACCATCATAAAATGCAGGTCGGGATGAGGTATTTCCAGGTTGTATATACAAGGACGAGGTATTTGATCTAAAGCTTTTCATCTCCATGCTTCCAGTATTAGATTTTGGAAGAATGTTTACGCGGAGCTTACTTCCATATGCAATACTAAGGAAGCAAATTGGAGGTAGTAAAATCATTTCCAAAGGAATCAAATATGGGGTGACAGTTGGCCAAATGTCAAGTATGAATGGAATCCCAATCAACGTTCTGATTAGGCACAGTGCGATGGCAAACGCAACTGAAGTTACTGTCAGAGACTCTAAACTTTGCACTCCGATACCTCCATTGGTAGGTTGAATAAGTCTAAAGATTTTAAAAGTAAAGTAAATCGCAACTATTCCAATGTACATGGTATCAAGTGTTGTCTTTACGAGACTTTCTGCTGCAGATTTGTATAGCACGCAAATACCTGGCATTACTAAATAAATACCTGAAGGCTTAACACTGGTCGTATAAAAGAACTGTCCAATAATTCTTGGCAGCGCATCCATCAGAACAAAGAGTGCGATCCAGCTGTACTTGACCCACTTTTTTTGCTCAATATAATACACTCTGATGGTGAATATCCAGTCAAGACTCGCCTCGGCAAAATTTTTTGATATTCCCTAGATTAATAATAGTTACTTGAAGGTACCAAACAAAACACCAATAGGTAGTGTTTCCTTCAAACGCCATTGCCGACGTGATGATTTGGTTGGACAGGAGCACTACGCCAAAGAGCATATGGCAGTAACTAATAACGGTAAGCTGCCGCTTCCAATAGTAAATGGTAGTGGCAATGATGTTGATGATTGCAACCAATAACTCGGCCATTGTTGCGTA
Source organism: Boothiomyces sp. JEL0866 (assembly GCA_027604345.1). Lineage (NCBI taxonomy): Eukaryota > Fungi > Chytridiomycota > Chytridiomycetes > Rhizophydiales > Terramycetaceae > Boothiomyces > Boothiomyces sp. JEL0866. Next base: position 11,034 of record JADIIZ010000151.1, on the reverse strand, counting down.
GAACTGCGCATCCCATTGAATGTTTGTCATTTGGCGTCTACTAGACAGTTTCTATTGGTATTACAAGACTGACCAAAGAGTCTTAAATATTAAACAGAGGCACTCTGTGCGTTTTTGCGTCCTTTTCCCATTTTGGGCTACTACCCCCCAATAAAAATGGAAAACACTGGGTTTCAAGTTTGTTAAAATCTCGGCTAAAACAATGGCTGTGAAATTATCCAATATTCGATCAGTTGGTATATATAGACTATAGTTGAAGAGTTTGTTGTAAATGTGACACTTGAAGCTCATGGTATCTCTGACAGTTTAGCCTGTACTATTGGAGCACCTTGCAAAATTCACTTGCCAAGATTGGTCACACGTTTCAATTCAAGATGTTGTATTAATCTGCAGGGGTGGTTAGTGTAAATGCAAAGGAATGAAATATTACAGTAGTTTTATTTTAGCCCTTTTAAAAAATGAAATAATATTTCGTCCACCGGGTCTGGGGGATTGCACTCTAATTTGTATAGACTTGGGAAAGGGTCAGTAAACATTGGAGCAATCAATTTTGGAATATTTGTTGATTTAGTCGATTCGCAGTCTGAACAAGAATAGTTTGACATATTACTTGTACACATTGATTGGTGTGTCAATGTTGGGTTGAACAACATTTCATTATGGAATATCCCACTAGTTGACTGAATTTGGGCTTCATTGGCACAGTTGGTTCTTTGAGCAAAGTTAGGTTTGGGAAATGGCAGTTGCTTGAACTTTGCAAGTTTATCTACGCAATATTGAGACGGTGTACCAGACAACACATTCAAATTTTCACTAGTAAACGTGATTATTTCAAAAGTAGAACTGTTTGCTGTTAGTGCAGACACTTTGACTACCAACTGAAAATACGAATCAGACAAGTTTCGCGATTTGTTTAGTGGAGTGCTGCGACTGAACTGTAATTTACTGATACAAGTATTGATTGAGGCCGCAACTGGAATGTATACAGGCTGTGCAATTCCTACACCATTTTTAGTCCTCTGGTGAATGTGCACTTTTTTGCTGTCAAGTACCCCTGAACAAGAAACTTCAATCTTGTAAGATTTTACTCTTGAGCTTTGGATATAGATCAGAGTATTTAAAGTCTTGATTTGAACAGAGAGGTGGAACTGATTCCGCTTGAAGCAATTCCACTGAGTATTCTCGTACCAAATACCTTTTTTTGCTGATACAATTACTCTTGGAATTATTCTGGAATAAGAATAATATTACCTATTGTTTTGCGCATCTCTGATATCATAATTTGAAGAGTCAACAGGCTTGAAAAAGTGCATTTGATCCCTTTTGAGATTAGAGATACAAATTTAAGTACTTGTTCCCTTTAATTCATCACATGGACCCCACTGTCTGATCCCAGGTGGTACAAAATGGAACTTTGGTTATTTTTCAGGTTTACAATTACTAGCTGCATTACAATTAAGGTAAATATTTTGTAGACAGACAAATAGTATTCGTGAGAAGCTGTTTTCAAGTTATCTACTCTATCTGATTTTCTTTCTCAGAAGTTGGTTAGTGTTACACCAAAGGCAGGGTACTTTTATTTTCCGAGCTTGCTCCTGTCAAAGAATGGAAATTCGACTGCGGACAGCGGGGAGTGGAAATAAGGAGCAAAATTCACTCTCCATATATGATTCTTGCTCATTCTGCTTTGGATTCCATCAAGTTCCTGTTTTTTCACTTTAGCTTGGCGCGCGGAGATAAACCGGGCTCAAATCAAAGTGGCTAAGTTGTGCTACGGACCTGCCAATATCAAATGATTTGAGAATTATCAATCGAAAGAAAAAACAAACTCATAACATGGCACTTTGGTAGAAGGTTTCCAGCTTGTGAATGGAAAATACCATTGCTTTAGTCGGCGGCTTTTCTGCATAGTTTGGTCAAAGCAGGCGGAGTGCTTACTATTTGGGAGTTCGCAGAATTTCAAGGACACTAATGAAAACACAAGAGGCGGTGTAACTATGGATATTAACATTGTTTAGGAACACCTATCAATAGAAATGTTCTTTCCAGTGAAGGCTTTATCACAGTTCATCCATGATCAATACAAAATTCATCCATGATCAATACAAAATTCATCCATGATCAATACAAATTCATCCATAATCAATACAAAATTCATTACCAATAAAGAGAAAAGGGATTACGTCTCATGACTCTGTATCCTACATTGAAATTATGGAAATGTCGCTGCAGAAATTTCAATGCTTTATTTCAGACCCATCAAAAAGTTATAGACCATATTATCAACAGGATCATTAGAAAAGTATGCAGTGCAATACTGGTTGTATACGGTGGAATATTGGTTGTATACAGTGGAATATTGATTGATGTTCGATGAAGAAAGTAACTTTATGTCCTGATTCTCTTGTAATTGGTTTGTATAGTCACCATCAGAAGACGAAAAAGACCTTGCACTTTGAATATGGTCATTTACTTTTCCAAGTTGGTGCCAATCATCAGCACCCAAGAAATTGCCGAATCCGTTTTGAAGTGCATTGCATGGACTAGCGTAACTAAACCCCAAAATATAGTGGTCTGAATTTGTTCTATTTGGAGAATATTTAGGTTTAGGCTCTCTCTCTGCAACATATTGTGCTGGAGTTCCCGAAAGCACACTTAAATTTTCACTAGTAACAGTAGCTAGTTCATATTCTAAATCATTTAATGTTACAACTGACACTTTGACAATCACCTGAAAATATGGATCTGACAAGTTTCTAGACTTGTTCGAGGGTGTGCTGCGACTAAATTGTAATTTACTGATTGTGGTGGTGCTGGATGTGGTAATTGGAAAGTAAACTGGTTGCACAATCCCAGCCCCGTCGGTTGACCTCTGAAGTATATGCACCTTTTTGCTATCAAGGACCCCAGAGCAAGTAACTTCAATCTTGAACTTTATTATTCGTGAAGATTCAAGGTAGATGGGAGTAATAGGGATCTTGATTTGAACACAAATTTGAAACTGATTTCTTTTGAAGCATGTCCATTCATTATCTTTCTTCCAAATGCCCTTTTTAGGTGCGGCCAATATTTGTGGGGATATCCTAGCATAAGTAAATGTTACCTATTATTTTGAAAATCTCCAACTTCCAACTTTGTTGTGATCTTGCTAAAAAAATCCATCTAATCTCGAAAATGCAATAATGGTTACATATTTAACTACCTGGTTCCCTTTAATTAATCACACGGGACTTTTTGTTTAGATGCCAAAAATTTTCCCTATGGTGTATTTCATTAGTTGGAGGTCCCAATACAAGTGTTGAGCTTTTACACGGAAACATTGTAAAAGTTGGTTTTCGGTAAACTATCAACTATTTTACTTATCCTTGCGGTTTAGTTTTCTATTTTTCAACAGATTTTATTTTTTAATATCCATCAAATTGATGGTGAATCAATGTTTCAGCGGGGGAGCGGCCCTCAATTCGACTGAGAACTCCAACTTTAACTTGATGTGAAAATAAAGAGACGGAAATTCAGCTGCAAGTATAATTAATATCTCGAGATTTATTTTGCTATTCGAATTGCAGAAAGTTTATAATTCGGTTTTGTACCTTTTCAGTTCTATCAGCGCGGGGTCATATGGGCTCAATGGTGAACTTTATTGAATTGGCAGCTGCCCTAAAATCTTGGAGTTGCTTCAGGAAAAAAACTTGAAGGGCTATGTTGAGATCAAATAGCTTTTTCGTACTAAAGCTTAATTAATGGGACCAAAACTTTGCTGTTCAATTGTGCAATGGACGTTTCATAGATCATTACTATTTTTGGCTTCGCAGAATTCAGAGGCTTCAATGGATTCAGATTAAAATCTAAAATAGGAATTATTGAGATCACAGTAAAAGGAAAGTGATTTATGACTCTTACAATAATTTGATCTTGGAATTGCGATTCTCATAGTGCAGTTTGTAGTAACAACTATGAGAAGCATAGAGACTTTTGTAATGACAACCAGTTTTTGTTTCAAAAAAGAAGCTACGGATTATTGTGTCAGCATTAATAGATTTAATTTTAGGACTCGCTGGCTGAGCTGTATTTGCTTTACAAATAGCGGACGTTTGATCATTGAAGTTTGTATTCGTTTGATTGTGGCAGAGTTTCCTCAACAGCCACTTGTTCCAGGTAATCACAATGTTAGTAATAGGTACCCAATGTTGCTGTGCCTATGGGTATTTACTTCAACGTGACAAATCTTGCGCTGAAACCCAGTCAAATCCTCAACCAGACAATTCTTGCAAGTAAATCAATATATACTTTTTGCATAATGATGAGACATTAATAATTGCAAAAAGATAGCAGTTCAAGGCTTACTGATGTGTTGTTGTATGCGCTTGCAATTGTTTCAAATTATTCATGTGCCAAACTAAACAATTTTCTCCTAACGTGAAGAGATTCCCCTGTAAATCGTTAATCAAAGCCCCAGCAATCAGACATTATTCCTGATAATCCAGAATAACTTGTGTATCGTTTAGAGTACCGGCAGATATACGCAAGGAATGACTCACTCAAATAAATTCAAGTTTTGTTTTGTAATGCATTTTGATTGCTGATAGGGTATAAAACAATGAATTACTGGTTCTTTGGCAATTATGTCAACTTAGCCCCTTGAAAAAACGGCGCTAGAGCCTCAGCAATAATAAAAAAGGATTTTTCTATTCACATATGATAATTCCGTTCATGATAGTGTTACGCGGGATAAAGCCAGAACAAAGTTTGAAGTTTTGGCGATTTACTTGATCAATCTACTACAGCATATATAAAGTTTATTAGAAATGGCATTTTTGACGTGTTTCTATATTTGGACAGGTCTAGCCCTGTTTCATGCTCGGCTCATTAACCGATTTTCAGTAAGGTATCTACATGAAACATGACACGCAACTGACAAATTGGAGAATACTAGTAAAAGGATAGTAATACAGACTGTGGTCAAAGAAGAATTGTTGATTTGAGTTTAGTTTTCCTGTTACCAAGTTGATGGTAATTCCAGCTGCAAATTTTGATTTACCAGTTGATTAAGTTGGAAAACCTATTAGTTGGAGCCATTCATGTGATCATAGCGTATAAATGCACCAAAATATTTTGGGTGATAACAATGAACTTTTTTGAGCATACGCGCAATAATGAATTGCATATTCACGATGCCAGTAACAAGAGGTACATGATATTAATCCAGTGTTGATCCATCTATTACTGTGACTGCAAATAAAGGTATTTGGTTCAGAAATAACAGCTGGAACTGTTATAAGAGAAATCAATTTCATATTGCTGTCAATATCAAAACTGGAGTTGCGCCGATATTTCACGAATCATCACCAGTAATGCTGTACAAGATCCAAATCAAGTGTATTGATACAAATCTCACAAACAGAATCAATGTGCTGCAAAAGACAGACAGTGGGACAAATTTAATTCGTCCACTATATATGCCAGTGGAACCAAACAGTGCGATTTCAATTCGAAAGTTATATTTCAGTAAAAGTACCCCGCTAAGAAGACCTGGCATTCACTCTGATACACACTTGCAGTTGGTTGTGACAGTCTCCCTGGTTGGTATGGATGATAAAGTTCTTCCATTGGCAACTTTTACAAGCAAAAGTCTGAATGTACTATCAATCACGCCATCTCAATATGATGCATATGAATCCAGTCTGTCTACTAATCTAAAACAAAGGAGGAACACGATATGCGAAATTCCAATTACACCATTTCCTGCTCATCCTCAGCAACTATTATATTCCGAATTCAATTATAACAATCAACTTACTCCTGTTGGACATGGTATGCCTATGTTTGCATCTGGACAGATCACCCCACCCATCAATTATACCTATTCGCAAAATTTACCGGGCAATATTGTCCCAAAGCAATCCAATATTCTGCAAGAGCTAGAGAATATAAATATTCCAAGCGACAACAGCGCAGACAATCCAATTCCGTGTGATCAACACTACAAGTTTGTTCGACGCTCATCTGTAGATGTTTTCAGTGATCCGTTTAACCTTCCAACGCCCGACTCTATTTTTGTTGATCATTTAGTAGAGTCATTTTTCCTGTAAATAAAAGCTGTATGTAATTTCAAAATAAAGTGGCTGTGTAGAAATATTTGGTGGCTGTGAATGTTGAGCCTGAATGTTTTGAAATCACTTGGCACCTGTCCACAGTTCACGAGTAGATGACGACTAAATAAAAAGATCATACTCCAGAATATGACGATCATCTATCTCAATAAATGACAAACTGATTCTCGCTAATCACAAGCGCAATACTAAATTGATGAGGGATGTACCATGCAGTTGGACAAGACGACAGTTTCAGGTTTACTATTCAAACAGTTTTGTAAACTTATATATTTTTTATTGAGTGCAACTATTGTGGCAGCCTTGGAGTAAATTAGGGATATTGTCAAAGCATCCTTGAGGATCAGCAGCTTGCGGACATAATTTAGCAGCAGCAGCTTGAATTGCATTATCACAAGATTGCTCACAGACGGCGTTAGTGTCTGCAAACACAATCGATACCAAAAATACTACAGAGAACTTCATTACCTGGCACGGTACCTTCTTGCTATTTATATTTGACTGAGTAGGCTTGTTGAAAATTTGACTTTGATTTCCATATTTATTTTCATTTCTATATTTTGACATGAATTTCCTAAAATGAAACCAAGCCCACAAAGAAACACGCGACCAGTAAATTGTGAAAGGATCGGCTAAAATATTGGTATTAGTGAGCAGAATAACCACCTAGTTTACTTTTTAATTTGCAATCCAAATCAGGCTGCCGGATAGTCATGTATCTCACTAACGTGTCACCAATCTCAATTTAATTGTTTGTATGGTTTACAATAAATAGCTCTGGGTTTATTCTCAACCAGAGTTTGAATAAACGTATTCAAACCTTTATTATCTTCATCTCTGTTTTGCTTCTCCGCTAACTTGGATTTGCCATTTGAGAATCTTGAACACGAAATTTAAATCAACACAAAATCTTTTATATTAAGCAGAACCACAGATTACATGATTGTCAGGGTCAGTCGGATGTGGTTGGCAGCGAGTGCCAGTTCCACAGTACTGCTCAATCGTCCAGTTGTTGTTATCACATGTTACAAACCCTTTGTCACCAGCACATAGCTGCTGTCCTTGGTTATCAGCAGTACAAGAGTTGGAGACTGCACTGCCTAGCTGCACCATATCTTCAGCAACAAGGCAAACATCTCGGTTGAAGCGTGCAGAAAACCAGCATCCATCCCTTCTATGCAAATTTTGATGAAGCCGTTCAAGGTCCCTGGTTCTCATCCCACTTCTCATATCTCTTTTTCTTTTCTTTGTTCCATTTTGGCACTGGCCTTTACATTCATTTTGCGCTACAGTTGTACCCAGTATACAGCCATTAGGATCTGTACTAGCATTGCAATTAGCCTGTTGCTGTATGATTACTGTCACGCAAGTAGTTTCGCAGATCTGAATGTCCTTGTGAGAATCAGCAAGAACCGCAGCTAAAAATGTAAAGAACAATAGCATAGTTGATAAACATGATAGTATTTGCTTTATAAGCGATTTGTCGTTGATCAAAACAGAATTTGTTTACTTTTTCCAAAATTGGAAAAACACCACAAAATTGAAAATACAAAGGCGTGTTTTGTAAATCCCAGAATCAATCTGATCTTTATGTGGAAAAATATATCGAGTAAGATCCATATCATTCACATTACGGATAAATTCGCAAGTCATTTTTGACTATGGTAAGTTGAAACCATCGGCGGTGGCAGTGTTCAGGTGAATGATCATTATCCTTTGACTCGGCTCACTAATGCGCACGCGATCGATCGAAAAGGTAATGAATAACAGAAAAGCATCGAGCCTGGTCGTACAAATGACCCCGGTAGTACGATTATTAATCTATGAATCGGCTCAACAATGTGCAAACGAAGATGAAAATGGTAATGAGTAGCAGAAAAGCATTGAGCCTAGATTTGGAACAACAAGAATAAGTATTTATAGCTGCTGGATCTTTAATTATTCATAAAGCAATGTTTAAACTACAAGTACTCTTCTCTCTCGCTCTAGCTAAAGGAAGCAATATTCAAACTTGTACCAGTGTCTGTACTGATACAGGCAACAATCAATCTGGTGGATGTGACTCTTCTTCAGATCCTACTGCTTGCCGTCAAGGCATTACTACTGCAACTCAAGAATGCAGCAATCAATGTAAACAACAGGGCACAACTGGCGGTAAACGCAAAAGAGCACTATCAACGGGAATGTCCCAAGAGCAATTGGAATCTATTGAAAAGATGATGATGAAGCGTGATGATAACTGCTTCTTTTCATCTGTATGGGGGATGAACATCTGTCTCGATCACAATGATATGGTTGAACTGGGCAGAGCCACTAGCCAATCTTGCGATGACAGCAATATCGGGCAACAAGTTTGTGTTGGAACTAAAGGTTTCGTTACTTGCGATAACGGGGTTTGGTCCATTAGGCAACCTTGTGGAGGTGGAACCACTTGCCAAGCATTCCCAACTGATGCCAATCATGTAATCTGTGGATAAACTATTAAAATAAATCTGAATTGATACTTTATTACAAATTACTGTTTATCTTTAATTGAATCCATTCATTCTCTATTGCTAGGAACGTGGTACAGGGCTCGTGTTAAGTTGCCAAATTGAGAGCAAGCCCCGCACCAAAGGCCAATTCAAGTTAAAAAAAGAAACCTAAAAAGAAAGCGTAGAATAGATTAGAAATGGTTGACATTACCCCACAGTTTATAGCCAGTTCAATAGAGTTTTCAGTTTCTATTTTAAACGTAATAGTCACTCTTGGATACTATTGGAAGAAACAGTTGAGTGTGATAAATCACTGGCATATCTTGTTTGGAATAGTTTTGCTAGTAAATCAAGTAATCACAATGACAATGGCTTTAAATGGGCACACGACTGATTTTTGCTTTATGTGGTATTTACAAGTACTTTATTGTTTATGTAGGGAATCACAAAGAATTTTGCAGAAGCTAATATAGACTGGATATTTACCTTGCGAGTAGTATATTTAGAACAGAACCACTGGAGTAGACATGTATGGATAGTGCTATTTGTATTAATGGATGCGGTCCCTAGAATAGTCGGGCAATTCTATTACCAGACTACAATTCAAACTACGGGAAAATGTACGCTATATCAACCGCAACTACCTAGCCTTGTAAAGACTGGATTGGGTACAATATACATTGGGATAGTTGCAATATATTTTGCTGTTCAAATCATAAAATTGATCCAAACGTCGAATGGTGGCCTAGGTGTACAAAGGCTAGAGTCTCTGACAGTAACGTCAATAGGCTTTGCGCTGGTGTTGTGTTTGATACGTACGTTTATAGGAATTCCGTTTATACTGGATATATGGCCAACGATAACGCCTTTATTAATCCCAATCGAGTTTACAATTCTACCTCCGATTTGTTTCCTGAGCATTGTATATGGAAGCAGGCTTAGAGTCAATTTGCTCCCAAAGTTGAATAGCAGCTTTGGAATTTGATGTTAATATACCTAATTTAATTTTAAACGATTGTCGGCAATATATTTTAGAGCCTAACGTTATTCCTGTGATCTGGTATTTTACCAAGCCTCATCCATGTAGATTGTAACACTGTTTTTTCACATATGATTGATGAAATAATTCCAGAGTTGATTGAAAAGGTCTATTATCGCCAATCGTACAATGATCAAGTAAACCTATCGCTGATCAATCGTCATTTTTACTCACAGTTGAAATTTGTTCAAGGACCTTGAAAGTTGAAGCTGGTACTTGGGAATGATTGCAGAAGCTTGAATATCTATAATTTACCGGGCGATTATATGACTGACTGGAATAAGTTGACCACTTGCGGATTAGAATTCAATACAATCATAACCAACTCGAGAATTTACGTTAAATATTATTCTTCATTTCCCAAATCCAGACAGTTAATTGAGATATATCGTGAAATAACGGATTTGTCTTTGCTTGAAAGTGCTCTTGGTATGGATAAGATTACTATGCTACATTTAACTTTTACAATTCGTTTTGACCCAACAAGTAAATTGGTGACCACTGTATTCAACAATCTGCACAAAATGAAGAAACTGCAATCCTTGAATATTACCTCTCCACTCACTATTGAAGTTGGTAAGCTCCTTCAAAAACCACTACCATTGACAAACATTAAATACATGGGGGTTTGTGGAAGCAATACTTCAGATGCTAATCACATGTTTCAAACAATGTTATGGTCACAAATGTATTCAATATATTGATATTGATTTTTATGGTCTCACGTCATCCATGAGATTAACTTTAGTATAGAATTGAAATGGTTGCGACCATGATATGGTCTCAATGTTTTTAAAAATTACAAACCTCGCCGCACCACCATCGTACTTCACATTCTATTATTAACATATCTCTCATCTCACCAACCATTTCCTCGTCACATCTTCAGTAGAATATACCTTCTAGTATATCTCCAGTAGAAAAGTTGAATTTACGTTTTCGGGATGTGTCTATAATTCACGAATACATTAAAATCTACTCTACCTTTTCTCACCTCTCTTCATTCAATTTCCTGTTCTCACCTTGTAAGCTCACAAAAAGTTTTTCAAATTGTACACATAGAAGTAAAAATGAATTTGCCAACTGAAATTTTGGATAAAATATGGTTACTATCTGATGAAGAAACTCTAAAGAGCACCAGGGAATTACAAAACGAATACGTAAAGAAAATAACAGAATCGTTTAGCATGTATGATGCGGCAAGAAATGGAAATTTAGAAAATATGAGGTGGTTGAAAGAGAATAATTGTCCTTGGGGTGAAGAGACATTTGGAAATGCAGCAGAATATGGAGATTTAGAAAATATGAGGTGGTTGAAAGAGAATGGTTGTCCTTGGGATTTGAGGACATTTAAAAATATAGCAAGAAATGGAAATTTAGAAGTTATGAAATGGTTGAAAGAGAATGGTTG
>JADIIZ010000150.1:0-16373 GCA_027604345.1 Boothiomyces sp. JEL0866 | reverse complement strand
TGTTTACAGCAAAGAATAAAGATACAGCAGTAGAGAATTTCATATTTAATTGATTATAGTCTGCTCATGGATCAAGTCGTTTAAATACAGCTGGATGGTGAGGGCTTGACGGCGGTGGAAGAGACAGGCTCAACATAAAACAAAAAAAGTGACACCTTTTGCTACACATTAGAAAGTCGATTTCTTTATAGCTGTTCAAAGAGGTTGCTTATGTTTAGATAATAAAATAAGTGGCAGCGTGATGTAATACTGAACCATGTTTGGATGGTTTTTTAGCAATAAATGGGGTTGAACCAATAACTCGCGCAAAAAATCAAAGCCCTTCAGGTCCATAAGGCTACTTTTTTGACTAGTTTTTACTGTTTTGGGTATGATGTAATGGAAGCCTATTTGTTCAATTCTCCTTCAGTTTTGCTTATAGCTCTCAGTTATTCAGAATCTTTTAGTCCGAGTTGCAAATCTTGGATATTGGAGAAATGAGTACTAATTACTGGATGTGTTTGCGGATTCAATCATGTTCTAACAGGGAAATTTCAAACTCTGCGTATTAAATGCTGTTTCAGTAAATGGATGCTAGTTCTGAGAATCGTGTTGATCTAGATAGGAAGCAGAACTTTAGATTTTCGCACTTCCACCAAACTGAAGAGACTGTTTCATCATTGAGACCTGAAAGGAGAAATCGCTGAGTAACCTTGATTCAAGTCCGAGACCTGAAAACGTTGACAGTTGGGCAATTAACTTTCAGCACAATAAATATGCTCGAGTAAGTATTATAGCGTCATTTATACTGAATTCATGCTCTCATGTCAACGCATAACTACAATAATCATCATGTATCCATTTTCCACAACAAATCTTGAAACGGTTTTCCCAATATAGAAAGGTGACAGGCAAAATTAGGCTTCAGAAAATATTTTCAAATGCAATATTTCAATATACCTCTATTCTATACAGTCATACTTATTACGTTCAAGTATAAATATACTCTAAAGTACTTTGATTCCGTGATCTGTAAGTTGAATGGGGACAGTCAAAGTTCATATAGATGCAAATCTTTGCAAGGGGATGACATGGCTATCCTGCTTGAACAATTGCAGTAGATTAATAAACATGATTGAATTGCATGCCACTAATTTTGGGGATACTAATCACCGAACTCACATTTTATGGCTTAATTGTCGGGAACCGATTTTCACTTTAAAATATGGCCTTGCAAAATTAACTGAATCCGGATATCCATCAAAGGCGACAATTCAGATTTGAGGAGCATCATCGATAGAGTATATCCCAAGTCCAAATAAGGAGGGATATTCCTTGAGCCACCCTGTGGTAATTATTGATCATGCCCTGTACTTTTTTCAAGGCTGAGCTGATATAAAAACTTACTAATTTGTAAATATCCTAATGTCTTGCATCCCTATATCTGACACTTCAGTCTGTGGGAAGTGGTCTTCCCAGTCCATTAACCCTGCACAATTATCTCAAATTTATGGAATACCACAGAGCGAGTTTAACTCAAAAACCTGGGAATCTGCCTTGCTTTCAGACTTGGAAATTTCTCAATTCAACAGTGTTACTGGATGCAAAGCTACGAACATACAGTACTATTTGTCGTACGCTTGCTTTAACGATATCTTTGTTCACTCTGCTTCATGCAACACAAAGGCACAACCACTCTGCACCTCAGTTTGTGATTCACTTGATTCAAATATGGATAGTCTGTTATCCAACACCGACATCTGCCCCATCAATTTTGATGTCGAGCAATTGCTGGATCGAACTTTGTTCCTTCGGGATGCTAAAAACTGCAACACCAAAAATAACCAAAACATCTTTTTGGGACAGGATCAATGTTTGATGGGTGTTGGAAAAGATGCAACTACCTGTGGATTCAATGACCAGGGTCTGTTTCAGGCATATTGCAAAGATGACCATCCTTGTTGCAAAAATATTACAGTTATACCTGCAGGAGAAAACAAAACTCTCCTTCCCTTTTCATTCGCAACTACGCTAATACTAAGTGTTATTGGTGCTCTGATAGTGCTGGCAGGGTTGGGGTATGGCCTCTATCGCTTATATTTTGCATTGTACAAGAAGAGAAATGAACGGGTTTCAAAAGAATATTTTGAAAAAGTAGATTCAGATAGATTCTCTATAGACGATGACAACTCCTTACGAAATGTGCCAAGGACCTTGGGTGATAACGACTCAATTATCCCATTCCACATGGATTGGGATGATAACAAGTCCTTGGTTGATCAAAATCGCGAATCGATTTCTTCTTACAAGCTCGAACTTGAATGCATTGCCAAATGTGACTACAAACCACGATCTGTCGACGAACTTGAAATCAAAAAGGGAGATAGTTTGGTCTTTGATTACCTATATGACGATGGTAAATAATTCTAATGATAGGGTGGGGAACAGCGACGAAAACTGACGGTTCGAGGGGGTTGGCCTGTTTACTAATTATGGAACTGCACGGAGAAGATTTATCACCAACCGATGAAGACTTTAATGGCGACAACTCCACTTTGACTACTCCCGACGGCATTAATTTGCACTATATTTCTCAGTTTGACTATGCTGCTCAAGCTGATGGCCATTTGAGCATAAAGAGAGGTGATCATATTATATTACGAAAAGTTCGTACAGATGGATGGTTAGAAGCATATAACGTTACCAGTGGGAAAGAAGGACTCACTTCACACATGCTGGTATCTGTGGATGCAGCTTCCAACACTCAACAAAGAAAAGAGGCTCTAGAAAAGGTGACTTTGCCTTCAAGGTCGACATCGATCGCCCAGGAGAGTATACCTCTTATTATGGTCAACCAAGTGGAAGAACAAGCGAAAATGTTTGAAAAGTACAGTTTACTTTTACGCAAACGTACTACTGTCAAAGCATTTCCATTTTCAACAACGGAAGCTCCACAGTTGTCTACTCCCTTTATATGTCGAGCTAAATGTGATTTTGTTCCTAGACAAAAGGATGAAATTCCTCTTACAAAGGGAGAAATTGTCAAATTTTCTTATTTGTATGATGATGGTAATATATACTAATTGCAGGTTGGGGTAAAGCAACAAAAGAGGATGGAACGACTGGTCTTTGCTGTGTAATACTAATGGAAAAGTTGGACGACAATGAGGATCAAACAGAAGAGATAGTCGACCTTGCGCTGCAATACAAGGTTAAGATTAAGTACAGTGCCCAGTCTGCAGGCCAGCTTGACTTGGAAGTGGGGGATGTTATATCGCTAAAGAGGGTACTTGAGAATGACTGGATACAGGCATTCAATCATACTACCCAATTAGAAGGAGTGGTTTCTCATATATTCCTGGATATTGACAAAGACGTTCATGTACCTGAAAGAACTAGCAGTAATAGTGAAGGCTCTGTCGTATCACAAGAGCAATATATGTTACATCGCTCTTATTCGGTGCTAATGAGGAAAGGAACTAGAGTAAAAAGACAGGATACGGTTGGATCTATACAAACAAGTATCGAGTCTTTGCTTTGAAATGTAATATAATTGGTTGCCTATAATTAATTTTCATCTAATCTGCTGTCAGTTTCATGAAACAGATAAATTATCATAGTCGAAAATGGTTTATATCAGCAGTTACCGTGTATACTAAGTGAATACAGATTACACTCCTAGTTTCATATGGCTACTATCCATAGCCGCTCAATGGATTAAATTTAGTAAGATTTTGATGGATCGGGGCATGAATGGTCGTGATTGACACTATGAAAAATATTGAAATTCAAAGAAAGCGAATGCGTAACCTGTGCGATATCAAAAGATGATTTCGAGAAAATTAGACACCGAGTAGTTCTAATCACTCTTATGAGCCTATTTAATTGAGTTTCCCATTTTGGAAGTTGAGCCCGTGATCAGACCACAAAAGTCAGGAACCAAGTGTTCAGAGCTTTTCAAAAAATGAATAGACATATACTGACACTAATACTTGCTAGCGTCGTGCTGGCCGATTGTTCAGCATTATACGGGCAATGTGGAGGCCAAAATTGGAACGGACCAACCTGTTGTCAAGCAGGGTCAGTTTGTAAATATTCTAGCGATTGGTATTCGCAATGTCTACCTGATCCTTCTCTACAGAATAGTGGATGTTCCGCAATGTGGGGACAATGGTAACTTATTTCTAATGTAGTGGTGGACAGAATTGGAACGGACCTACATGTTGTCAAACTGGTTCAACTTGTCAATACTCAAATGATTGGTATTCACAATGTTTAGCTCCAAAACAGAATCCTTCACCGCCAGCTCCTAAACCAAATCCACCACCAGCACCAAAACCAAATCCTCCACCACCGGCTCCTAAACCAATCCCTCCTCCAGTTGTTCCAGCACCACCAAAGCCGGTCGTAACTCCAGCACCAGTAAATCCAATCCCACAACCTGTTACTCCAGTCAACCCACCACAGCCTATTATTAAAATTCCCGCTCCAGTACCAAGCTCCCCGGCTGTTGTAGGTAAAAATCAAAATGGAGATAATTCTGGATCCGGCAATACCAATTCACCATCCCAGTCCACTGGAAATTCTGGCAATACCAGTGGTAATTCAAACAGTAACAATTCGAATAACAGTGGTAATTCAAACAGTAACAATTCGAATAACAGTGGAAATACAAACTCGAATCCTTCTACAGGGAATCAAAGTGGTTCAACGAATGGAATCGCAGTTAATCCGGTAGATACTAGCACTAGCGTTTTACCCATTGTAAATCCAGGTCCTACAAATGTCCCAACTGCTTCAGAGGCTGGTTCATCTGGCTCTTCAGTAAATGTGCCTTTGGTTGCAGGTTTGACATTGGGGATTGTAGTAGCTGGCATTGTGGTTGCAATGTTTGTCTCTTACAAAGATCGAATGCTTATCAGTGATGATGACTCGATTCTTGGATATTATAATGATTTACCTCCAAAGCCAAAAGCACTGCCACTAGTAGAATCTAGTTTGCAATCCGTCCAACAGCGTAGCTTATACTCACAAACAAGTCATAGAATCACTACTGTACCTTCAATTCCAGAGACATTAATTGCAATGCCAAATCAAAACAGGAGATTAAGAGATTCAATGATTTCAATACCAAATACCGACGAAATTGAAACGCCTATTCTTTCGCATAATGAAGTTCAGCCAATTCCAGCTGCATCTGTGCAATTCAATTTCCCACCTCCACCAGCAGATCCTACTCTCAATCGAGTGGAGCAATTTGTAAAGAACGCGCAGGTGAACTTTCCAAAATCTCTTTACTGCAAAACAAAATCATCGGATGCTTTGAGAAACGGAAAGCCTCAACTTTTAAGTTCATTCCAATTGGTTCCAATTCCGAATGAAAACAAATAAAACTAGATTATTTTCAAGTTGTTTTGAGACGTCATCCTTTACTTTTTGAATGAGCGGTTCTCCTTTCCTGCAATATAATTGGATCGATTCAGACTGTTACGGACCTCCATCATCAATATTTTACTACAGCAATGATTCATATTCCACCATTCTTGCATACATCAACTCAGACACCGGAATGGAGATTTGCTCAACTTTAAAACTAGTCCCAGAAAATAATTGTTGTAAATCTTCTCTGGATATATCGTCTACCATGGAGTATCAAGCCTCTGCAGGAACGTTTGACTTTACTGGTGATGCGTACGCGCAACTTTCAAATTCTGGATTATACCCAAAAGCAACATCCAATAAAAAGTACTGCACTATTGAAGCGAGTAATAGTTCCAATGTAGAGTTTCAAACAGGGTTCTATTTAAATAGCGGACAGTGTTTCGAAGACAAGATTCAGTGTTTGGGAAGTAAGTTGTACCTGTACGGCGGTGAAGGATGCACAGGAACACCTCAAGTCTTTGATTTCATCAGCGAGTCTAACTTTTCATCTTCCATCATTGGTGGCTTTCTGGGGAAAATGACAAGTTTTGGAGCAGGTGAAATGTACTATACTTGGGTGTCTTATTATCCATCGATCTATTACATTCCAGAAAATAAGGAGCCTCTGGAACTATTTGGAACAATCAGTTTAGTGATGGGGATTGTAATACCGTTACTTTGGCTGTTGCTAACCAGCTATAAAATTGTAACTTTTAAAAAATTCACAGTAACTATAATGATAATTGTGGCAAATTGCCTAATATGGATGGCCTACTTTGCTATTTTCATTTGGGAGAGTAATTGGAGATTAACCAAGGTTATTACCAGCCACCAGCAGATTTATCAAGTTCCAGCTTGGCATTTGTAATAGCTCTTCCGAATAATTTACTGGCCTTGAGTATGTTGGCAGGTATGCTCACCGAGCTACATCTGCTGAACAAATTAGCTCTGCATTTGAAACAGTCATACATGATCCTTTGCAGCGTAATGATTCTAATTTTGCATATTGGGTTAGACGGTTGGACATATCCATTTTATTTTGCCTTTAACAATCTATTTGAAACTGGCGATTCAACGTTGTACTTTCAAGTGTCAGGCTGGCGAGGCAAAACTGAACCATACCACATATTCCTTTGGTTCTTTTTTGGAGTAATTACAACCTTTACCATCACTTTTAAAATTTTGCTTAATGACAGGAAATTTTATAATCAGCCAATACTCACAAAACTACGCGTCGCTGTGCAGGATGTGTACTTGATGCTTCCTATTCTCGTTCACATAACCATTGCAGCTAGCTATTATGTTTGTAACTATTTTATTCAGTACACTACTATTGCGGGAAATGACAGAGCTCAAACAGGCATGGCGTATTTAGAAAACTTTTTGATTGCAGCACATATGCATACCAATTCATTCAGTTTCGAGTATTTCAAGACAATTTTACAAAGAGCAATCAGTAATCGTGGCAAAGATAAAAGTCAAATGGATAATGTTCAAAACAGCGAGCCAAAAGTATTGCAGAAACTGCAAGTGAATGTTGATCCTTCTAGTGATGTAAATACGGTAAAATATAATGAGACCATCAAGCCTAGAAATTAATAAATATGAAAATCGTTATCTTTTACAAGGTCCAGACAATCAAGGCATGTTTTCTCTCAACGTCATCGCACTTTTCTGCATCAATAGTATCAAAATGTCTTTTGGTCTAGTCCCTTTCCTACAATTTAATTGGCAGTCCAGTGATTGCGCAGGCCCTCCTTCATCCATTTTTGCTTATAATTATGATGCAAATTCCACAATTTTAGGATATATCAATAGCGATACTGGATTTGATGTTTGTTCCACGGATAAGATTGTACCGGCAGACAATTGCTGTAAATCTTCGCTGAATACCACCGCTACTATGGGATATCAAGCAAGTGCAGGAACATACACATACACCGGGGGTGCGTTTAATAACCTAAGCTTGACTCACTTGTACCCTAAAGCGGCGTCAAATGCAAAGTATTGCACTATCAAAGGTCTAAACAACTCTTATTTGGAGTATGATACTGGGTTTTACCTTTCCAGCAATCAGTGTTTCCAAGATTTCCTTAAATGCTCATCGAATACGTTGTATGTCTATAATGGAAAGCAATGTACTGGAAATGTGGAGCGGTTTAATATAGACTCTCTGTCAAATTTTAGTTCCAGTGTAATTGGTGATTTTGAAGCCAAAATGACTACAATGGGAAATGGAATCCTGTATTACACTTGGGTCGCCATTTATCCTACCGTCCTCTACTACCCATTGAACAAAGATCCTTTGGAGCTTTTGGGCACAATTAGTCAAGTAATCGCAATTGCCATTCCAATATTTGGAATTTTATACATTCTAAAGAATATTTTTACTGCAAGAAAAGTAATTTTCACTCAAATTGTTATTACATGTAACCTGATACTCTGGATGTCTTATTGCGTAGTGTTCATGTGGACAGGCAGGTTTTATCTAATATAGGCTATTATCAAGCCCCAGCGGATCTGTCTATCCAGAATGAATCCTTGATTCTAACTTTGTCAAGCTACTTGCAAGCTACTTGCATGCTTATTGGGATGATGACTGAAATGTACGTGTTGGACAAGCTGGTTTTAAACTTGAGTTTCAAATATTCACTTGCACTGTATTGCATTATATTTCTGCTGAATATTGGACTAGAGGGGTGGGTGTACCCTCTATATCCTGCAGTTATAGACATGTTTGAAAACAACGATCCAACGCTGTTTCTTTTAACAGTGCAATGGCGCAAAATGACAGAGTCTATTCAGATACTCTTTTGGCTATTATTCGGCATAGCTACCTGTATTGCAGTTACAGTGAAAATTATTCTGTACGACAAGAACTACAAGACTCAGACTGTAATTGGAAAGCTGGTCGTTGCTTTCAAGGACATATACCTGCTTCTTCCAATGATACTTCACTTGCTGACACTCACTCTGTACTATATCACCAACTACATTGTGGCAAACACAACTTTGGCAGGGAATGATAGGGCTCAGACGGGGTTGGTCGAGTTTGAAAGTTTCTTTCTCGCAGCACACATTTACATTACTTGTTTTAGTTTTGATTACTTCAAGACTACTCTACAGCAAGCAATAGACAATCGAGGAAAACCATCGACTCAGAAAAGCAGTAAATCAAGTAAAGTCAAACCTGTTCCGCTGAAGAAATTCATTGACTCTGAAGCGTCAAAACAATCTACGAAAACAGTTAATGATAGAGGGACTATCAAAATGTAATAATAGTTATTTGTATGTGGTTGATCTTTATTTAAATTTCAGATTTGACTTGCGCAAGCAAAGCTTCAATTTGAGCAATCTGAGCCAAGATCTTTTGGTTTGCTCCAGTATTTTGGTTTGCATTGTTCTGATTGCCAGTACTTGCGACGTTACCAGTTTGTTGCACCGCATTTTGGTTTGCATTGCTCTGATTGCCAGTACTTGCGACGTTACCAGTTTGTTGCACCGCATTTGAGCCTGCTCCGTTTTGAATAGTAAATAGTTGATTTGCAGCAGGCTTTGATCCATCACAGGCGGCTAATCCAACTCTTTTACCATCTGCCAAGACGGTTAAACAAGTGTTTCCTGGGCCAGCAGTGTTACCTTGCGCATTATTGGTGAAAGGGAAGGCAATTTTACCTCCTACCTTGGCATCATTTGCATTAAAGAAAATAGTTTGAGTTCCAGACTCTTTGCCATCTCCTACTGCTCTACCACCGCAGGCAAAAAGTGCAGGTTTGATGTTGTCAAAAGCCCCAACAGTGTTGGAATCTACACAGTGTTGATTAACTTGAGTGACCAGCAGAGTTCTAGGCTTAGCAGGGTCATTAATGATATGTACACCAGAGGTAATTAAATCCCACTTTTGTCCAGCAGGAGTGTTTGACTGACATGGAGCAAGTAAAATTGGAACTTTGTTTTCTCTAAAATCTCCATTTGTTACATTCGTTACATCCATGCAGAGGCCGTTACTTGCAACTAGTTGTACCCCAGTGAGAGCTCTAGTAGCAGTGTCATCCCTTGTGAATGCAGGCTTATCTTCGGCAGAAATTCTGACTTGAACTTGAGGAACAGGGTTTGCGGCAGCAATAGCAATCAATAATATATTTTTAAACATTTTTACAGATGCAATCTGAGGAATTTCGGGTTTTTTATACCTTCATGGTGAGAGGCAGGCTTCCTTGAGGCGTTGAAAGAGCCAATCTCTTGTTCACCACGAAAAATTGATTGAGTTAGACCTGGATTGAAATTCTAAAATTTAATCACAGTTGCAAATGAGGAAATTTTCTTCCTTGCTCGTGCCAAACGATTTTAATCAAATAATCTGCTGTAAAACCAATTTTTTCAAACGCCAGTGCCACATGTTTTGAAATCGGGACAGAGTTACCCAGACTTTCAACGCCAATGGAAAAATGATTGAATTGTGGAAGCCCAGCTGAACAAGGCTACTCGCCCCACCCTTGTTGGATAGTAAATCTAAAACCGACATTGTTTATGAATTTATTTCTAATACTTCATGGCCATTTACTGACATTTCAACCAGCTACATGAACCTGAAGCACACTCATCGCCTCTTTCACAATGAAGCCCTTTTCCCTTCTTGCAGACTTTTGCATCCTTGTACCAAGTACCAGTAGAGCAAACCCATCCAGGGTAACAATGATCATCAGTTTGGCAAATACATTTTCTGTTGAATGCGCATTGCGGATCAGTCACTTGAGAGACATCAATCTTTCTACTTTGCAAAAAGTTGTTTTGGAAAAGGCCGATTGGATCATACTTTGCAGCAATTTCATTAAAGTCTTGGTTATCAGTTCCATAAAAGTCGACAGGAAAGTTTTTGCCGTAATGAGCTTGCGCACCATACTTTATGCTCAACAATTGTCTAATTTCATCAACCGCAGCAAATCCTAGATGAGGAGTGTTGTCAGTAGTTCGGAGAACGTGGATTTCAACGTAAGCAACTGGTCCGTTTCTAGTAGGGCCTTGTAAAGTTTCGGACCCAAGGCCAAATCGAACGTATAATCCAAAGACAGGGAAACAGATCTTGGTAGAATCGGTAATAGACTTGATATCTTTCAAAACTGAGCTAATTTTGTCTAAAGGAACAGCAAACTCTACATCATCAACTTGTGGGAACAAGCAGCTGCTTCCTTTACAAATGTGTCCCATGTACATATCACCCAAATAACCAACATCCTCAGTAGTTTCTCTAGATTTCAATTGAACAGCTCTAGTTTCGGCCAACAAACACATTTCGTTTTCGGTTCCGATTTTGTTTAATTCTGCGATCGCTTTGTAGTAAACCCATGGAACAATCGAGCTGAATGATGGATCCCAAGTAGTTCTATACCCATTGCCAGGAGTTGCAGGATCAACTTTATTGTAAGTGTGAAGGATGGCTGCATTATTATCGGCGAACCAGTACAAGTTTGCATAGTCATGTTGTTGAACCAATCCAACGATATCATCAGGAAGAGTATCAATTTGATTTGATAAATCAATTTGTTCACCCTTAACTTTGAACAATGGAACTGCTTGGAAAGTAACTTCGGTCAAAATTCCCAATGCTCCCAAATTCGTATGAACAGCCAAAAAATCAGGATCGCCTTTTTTGATTTCAACGACTTGACCCAAGCCATTAACCAACTTTACGGCGATAATGTGGTCAGCAACACCAGATTGAACCTTTAATGATGAAGAGTGGGCACCTGTAGCAATGGACCCTGCAACAGTAATAGCTCCATAGTCAACCTTTGTTAATGAAATCTACCATTCCTTCAACAGACATTCCTAATGGAATCAAGTCTTTAAAGAACTTTACTAATGGCGCACCACCTTGAACAGTGACTTGTAAGGTATTAGAATCGTAGCTTACAATGGAATCCATATTGTCCATTCTGATTGAAATACCGCCATCTTGTGGACAGATGATGTAATTGGTAGAGTGTCCAGCAGCGATTGCTTTAACGCTCGTTCCACTTGCAGCAGCTTGTTGGATAATAGTTTGAACATCAGTAGTGGAATTTGGAGTAACAACTTGAGATGGATTACACACAATAAATCCTTCAGCGTTATAGACAGATGTTGCAAATACCAGTGAAGTTAATAGTGCAAATTTCATTGCAAATGGAAAAGTTTGGCTGCTTTTAACTATAGTGCGGTTAAATCAGCGGTTCCAGATTTGGAAAGTGCATGGACCGGTATCCTCGTGCTACAACCGACCAGCCAAGAATTTAACCATGGCGAATGAGAATTGATGTAATGACCAGGATTCGAGTTCCTAAAATTATCCCCGTTTTAACCGCATGTTTGTTTCTAGTTGGTATTTTCCAATTTGTTTCTTAAAAAATCAAATGCGGTTGTTCTTGGCCCAATTTGGCAATCTCCACAATGGCGGGCCTTCAAGATACTATTCAAGCTACAAAAGAGTTTTTATTCCTTTTTCTTTACTAAAAGAACTGGGTCTTTTGAGTGGCTTACAATGTAATCGCTTACCCCACCGAGGGCAGTCTTCAATACACCTTCTCCTCTTTGGCCAATCACAATCAAATCGCATTTCAATGTTTCGATAAAGTCCAAGAGATCTTTGTGAGCATCACCTACACCACCGTAGTATTCCAAGCTGAATTCATTTAAAGAGTTTGCAAACCATTCCAAAAGTTGCTTTTGCTCTTCTGCTTTAAGGTGGTTGAGCTTTTCTTCCCCTTCGCGGTCGCTTTTGATGTATGGGACATTAATGCCTGCCTTTTCCGTTAAAGAAGTCAATCCAGCCTTTTCAGAGATTGCACTGATGGTAGATTGCACGACTGGTGAGCGGATGTTCACAAGGATGATTTTATCATTTTTGGTCAACAAGAGTTTCTTTGCCCAGTCGATGGCATACTTGCTGCATTCGGAAGTATCTAGTGCAAACACCAACAATCGCTTTTGTACAATCTCTTTTGAATGGTCAGCGTGAAGAATCTCCTTCATTTTGATTTGATGGCAATTAGCTTTAGCTGCTCTATAAATACCTGGCTGCATAATTTTTCAAGGCAATTTTATGCGCATAATAGTTGGTATCAAAGAAACCCCACCCAATAAGGAACAATCAATCAAACCACAGGTTCGGTGGTGTTTAATTATTGATGTGTGTGGTAATCAATTCCTGCGTTTCCTTGTGTCAAGTATAAAAGAAAATGTTTTGATGGTAATAAACATGTTCGATTTAAATTACTTGTACAATCATTTCATAATCTCACAAAGTATTTTGCTTGCTATACTTGTTTAAAGAAGCACCATAGGTAATTCAAATATTGTGAATTTATTTCAACTTCTCTCAATAACCGCTCGGCTATGACTTTTTCTATTACAGATGGAGATAATGTTGACCCAATACACTTTGTGGGATTTGTTTTGCTCGGGCTGCTATTTTTCAATTTCATTCTTTCTCTATTCACCTCTTAAGATATGGTGTAGTTGGTAGATTAAGAACACGTATCTTGGATTGGGTTCTCCCTTTTCAAAATAAGCAGTAACACCTGGATGCTTTGATAAATCGAGAGATGATTCTTTTTCGCCCGAGCCATTGTTGGTTTGAATTTAGCCTTAATTTATT
The DNA here is from genome assembly GCA_027604345.1 of Boothiomyces sp. JEL0866. Lineage (NCBI taxonomy): Eukaryota > Fungi > Chytridiomycota > Chytridiomycetes > Rhizophydiales > Terramycetaceae > Boothiomyces > Boothiomyces sp. JEL0866. Next base: position 3,337 of record JADIIZ010000150.1, on the reverse strand, counting down.
ACCAAACTAATTATCGAAGCAGAAACACAAAATCGATAGAATAGCAAATGAAGAGACACTCAGATATAGGAAATGATACTGAAAAAACATCTTGAATTACCAGCAGTGATATCAGCATTTTAGTTAAAGAAGTTCAACCCATTCTAATTCATGAATGATATTCAAATAAAATCCTTGAAAATTATTGTTGGATAAGTCCTATCATCGTTCCCCAATTGGGTAGATTAGGTTCAGGGATCAATCGGTTATTTATAAAAACACCTTTGCTAACCCAAACCCGAAACTATCGCTGGTAATCGAAATTGCTATATTTCCATCTAGTTTCACGAATATATCTTTTTGACAAGGTGCTTTGCTGAAAATTTTTCAATCATGGACTTGCTGCTTGCACAACTCCTAACTCAATTCGAAGACAGACTTGAAGATATCGAATCAAAAATTGATAGAAAGCTCAATCTCTTGAACGAAATTGAGAAAAAGATTGACAAAAAGTTTGATCAATTGGATGATCGCTTGGATTCGTTTGAAAAGAAGCGCAACGCAGATTCAAGAACGCAACTAAATTTTCTAAAACACATTTCAGAATTCAATTTCGATGATATTGAAAATAATCCACAAAGACCTAATCGATTGGATCGCACTAATGTGACTCCGCGAATTTCTGGAATTGCCGAAAATCTATCTCGAATATTGAAATCCAACATGAATTCAAATTCTGCAGTAAAGAAACCTTTATCATTACCATTACGGGATACTCCTAAAAGTGAAAAGCTGCGTGAATTCAGTCACCACAAACAGGACAATATAGATATCGAGAATAAGCGCGGGAAACGCTTGTCTCAATTGCATCGATCTGCTGTTAATGCTTTAAAGTCCAAAGAGCAATCTCATCATGAGAATATATCAGAGATCAAGAAAGCTACTGAAGAACAAGTTGTACAAGCAATTGAAAAACATTTTGCCTCAATAAAGGATACAACATCACCAGCCAGCAAGATTCTTACTCCACCAATGAACATTGCAGACCTTGCAACTGTTTCTAACCAGCCAAAAGGTCCAGCAGATATTAATCTTGATGCAGGTTCTGAATCAGGGTACAGTTGTTCTTGTCAAGGCCAATGTGAATGTCCTAATACTGATGATGAAAACTCACACAGCGATGACTATCAATCGGGCAATGAATCTTTTGAAATGAAAAAAAATCAAGAAAATGTAACAATCCCTGCTAAATTTACTTCAGTATCTGATATGTGGTTCTGGTGGCACGCTGAAAAACAGTTTGCCAACAAATGTCCTCCAGGTGGAATCGAGTTTCTAGAAGATACTGAAGGTTACCAATGGCGAACTCATTTCAACACAAAGGAAAAGACTCTATTCCTAAAAGTGCGCTTTGTGATTACTTTTGTAGGGTACATGGCTGAAAAAACTGGTAAATCAGTTGATACGGTATTGCAAGAACTGGATGAGAAATATAAAGGACATGGCTGCACTACCATTGATGTAAAACTCAAACATGATTTTGATCCTGAAATAATCCGGTGTGTATGTGAGTTGGTAAAGAGCAAATTCATCAAACACAAAAAGTAGAATTATTGTTGAATAAATACTGTCTATTAATTTTGGTTTACTTGTAACTACTTTTTTCTATAGTAAATTTCACATTTCAAGTTGGGTTAGAGTTTGATTCAAGATGGTGAGTTTAAACTCGTGTAGAGTATCTATACAATTCTGGAATCAGAATGTGTGAGTAGCCAATGTCTTGTAATTCCAAAATTGAACAATGGATGTATTATTGCTGACAATTAACAGATTAATGTAGACAAGTGTTTCCTGTAATGCCTCGGATTTGGACTAGAATATCTGCACGCGTTTTGCAACATATTATTGCAATGTAAATGGTAGCTCCTATAATAATTAGCATTGCGAGTAAGCTCAACCCTGAGTGACCCCTATTCTTAATTTAAGGATAACCCAAGAAACTGGATTGCTAAACTCAGGAAATCATGATCAAGTAATATGAAATGTTTTTATTAAAGATTAAATCACAATAGGATTTCTATTTTCGTTAAAATATTCGTAGGATATCCTGTAGATTCGTTTTAAAAGAAATTATCCAAGTGTGCTGTGCTGGAGAAGCGCTTTCCACACTCTAATTGAAAATGCAAACCCAAGTTCAAGATATATAGTTAATACCATAATTTTTGATGAAAATAGCCAAATAAATCTAAAAAATAGTTTATTGAAATGACCGTTAAAGAACCTGACCAAAACCAATATCAACTCCAGAAAAGTAAGATTTGCCAACTTGATGGCTCTGTTTACATAAGCGCGATATTATCTCTGAACAAGAGGCTTTGAAATCAATACTTTCTGTTTCATTTCCATATTTCATATCAGATCGGTTTGCAGACTGACATGCAACATCTATTTTTGTTGAGTTATTTCCACTTGGATAAATCTCCAAGATATTTGTCGGATTAACTGCGTACGATCCTAGAACAATAAAATTAGGTGTAAATAACTTTACGTATTCCTTAAAAGTAATATCTGGAGGAATTTGCAGTTCAATATCCTTTCGTTGCGATACTATAGCGAGCTGTACATATGCTGTGTTTGTATCACTTTTAAAACGAATGTAAGAGATATTTGAAACGCTTACAAAGTAGAACCGCTTATATTTGCCATAGGGTGCGTAGAGTGGAACGAATATAGCTGGAGAGTAAGCTGGAGGAGGTGCGAGATTCAAGCTTTCAATTGAAGACATCAGAAACTAGGCTGAAAAATATGTCAAACGCGTAGTGCAGCGTGGTTGACCACTATAGAGTAATTTATATGAAGAAATACGTAAACAAACAACTGTACACGATAATTGCTACGCGTCCGCGTTAATGCAACATAACCCAGCGGTATCGAATTAATAGCCTCATACACGCTATAACCTTCAAAATTAAATTACTTGAAACTGCTTTTTGAGTCAGGCACTGGGTTAGGGCTGTGATATATCATACCAAAGGAAATTTACATCTAGCAGATTTTTATTCCAAGTATGTGTTGTAAATAATTGTGTAACTAATATGTCTAGTCCTATACGGTACCATATCCAGCTACTTTGTGTGTGCGAATAATCACATCAGTGAAAAGACGTACCTGTAAAAAATCAGCAATATAAACTACTAACCCAAAGTATTATTTATCTATACATGTTCCTGCATATTATCGTCTAATATTGACTTTATTGATTTCGGTCCAACTTGACAGTATACTTGGATTGAATATACAATCGATAAACCAAGAGCATGGTATAGCCTATCACCTTTGAAATGTTCAGAGCGCACTG
>JADIIZ010000149.1:0-16378 GCA_027604345.1 Boothiomyces sp. JEL0866 | reverse complement strand
CTCTCAAGTGATCTTCATCTAGCGACTTGCCAAATGTAATGTTTGACTGGATAGATTCCATCATAATCCACGGCTGCTGTGTTGCATAGGCAATTTTTCCATTGAGGTATACCTGAGTTAACTGTACCATACCTCTCCTTCTAAAGGCTGTAACTCATTCACAAGGCCATTAAACAATGTAGTTTTGCCCGATCCGGCGGTACCAACCACACCAACTAAACTGCCTTGTTCGATTTCCAGATTCACTCCTCCAAGTTCAAAAGTATCCTTATTTTCTACCAGCTCGCCTTTTTCAAGCTTGCTCCTTTTCCCATGTCGAACAATATCCATCCGTCTCTCATGAATTTTCTTCAAGTAGTCAGCGTCGTACCACTTCCACTTTACATTAATTGTCTTGATAGCTATATGCTCCTTGTAGACCCTTTGAACTGGTAGGCTAATCTCTTCACTACAAAAATAGTCGGAAAGGATAGCAAATCCTTCGGGTGCGTTCATTATTTGTGTTATAGCTGGGTTCAACTCCTTCATCTGCGCTGCGATCGAATTCAAATAAATGTATGCAGGGAAGACAAGCGCTGGATCGATGGAATTTCCAGTCAAGTTGAAGGTCACAAGGGTTACTGAAACCAGTATTGCTGAAGTAGCAACCACAGTTGAACGATTTAAGCGGGCAAAAATGTATAGCTTGGACTGTTTGGAAATGTAGCTGTCTGTGCTTTTGTCCAAAATATCCAAATAATAAGCAGTCAAATTTGAAATTTTTACGTTGCGAATACCTAGATTAGATTGAGAGCACCTCCCACAACTTTGCGGATTACTTTCATTCTGGAATCTAAAATAATGTTGGTGTCAACAGTCAGTTGCTTGACCTTCAACGACAACATGTAACTTGCAAAGAAAATTACCGCCAAGGAAACCAAGCTGAAAACCGTAATCCACCCAATAACCGTAGAAAGAAATACCAAGTTGATGATAAGGTACAGAAAGGGGCTGAGTGCTTTGTACACAAGATTTAGAGAGTCATTTACTCTGTTCAGGTCTCGATTATAAACATTAATCAAATATCCAGCTTCATATATCTGCGATTAGTGCTAGTTACGATTCTGGATTTGCTGCTTAGTCTCATGGCTTTTTCAAAAAGCATTGATTGTACTGTTCCGTCAAATCTAACCATGATCATTAGTGATATATTCTTGAATACAGTATCCAATATTGGTGTGAGAATGTATAGTCCTACAAGTATCGCACAGGTATATTTTGGTTCTTGGAACCATAACGTCACGGTTGTCTGAGGATCCAGATATGCGATAAGCTAGTCTTAGAATGTTGTACCTGCCCGATAACCAATGGCCTTACCGCAAGCAGCACAGTGACAAGTATTTTGACTAGCAGTGCACCGGTCCTAACGTTATCTCTGCTTACAATTCTCCAATGAACATGTTTGTCAAGTGAAAGTAGAGATTAGGTAATTTTTGGCTGATTCCACTGAGGTATTTATCAACTTTATCGAAATATTTATCTGATCGTTTTACTAAATCTGCAGAAGAGTGAGGAACAGTTGGGTAATCCTAGTGTAAAATCGCATTAAACCTCCTCTTTCAATGAACCTTGCGCGGCTGATTCAATCAGCTTCCATGCCCAAGACATTGTGACGAGACTGACCAAATCCTCCTTTACTCGATCTTTCATTTTGTACAAAAGGAAAAGAAACTTGCTTTTTTTCTGAAATTTCGTACCACTGCATGCGGTTGCTCCTTCCTAATATATTGACTCAAAATTGACACATTGCATTTTAGAAAATTGCGCCTTCAAGTATCAAAGAATGGGTAAATTGAATTCTATTTTAAAGGAGGAATACCCTAATTATTCCTTGCATTTTGTGCGATTTAAACCAAGAATTAGACCTTTTTCAACCCTTTAGGGTAAATCGGGGCACAAAAGAGATTTTTTTGAACACTTGATTTTCGGAGAAAAGCATCAATATCACGAAATCTGCAGAATATCACGAAATCTGCAGAATATCACGAAATCTGCAGAATATCACGAAATCTGCAGAATATCCCAGAGAAAATTATTATTCGATTAATTTATTCTGCAATGTTATATTCTGTTGCCATAGAAATTCAAGTTTGCATACGAACTGGGGCTGCACTGACTTCAACCATCAGTCAGTGCGTCAACTTGCCTTTTAGAGGGATGTTTTATTTGATTATCTAAACGATAGCGATAAATCTACAATCGAATCCACAGACTATGAAATCTATGCTCTGTGGTAACCATGGGCATTCTTTACCAATGTTTTTCATCTTTTATTACTTGAAAGCTGATGTTTTAGAATTGTTCGTACTTATGGGCGAAGAGTCTAGATGCATCTGGCAAGTTTGTAGTTGGTTCCTGGATTTAAATCTATTGCTGGAGTGGAGCATAATCTAGGTTCCTGACTATTCAATTCTAACTGCAAGCTCAAACAGTTAACTTTGCTATTGGCGTTTCTTGGATATGCATGTTATATTAAACTTGAATTGCGATTTGAATACGCCACTACTCTTTTAGATGCAAAAGTGTAATGCGTCGTTGTCACCAGACTTGACCATTCGTAGGCTCAAGAGTTTCGGCAACCCCTATATTTTTTTGTAATGTTTTCAAGGTTTCTATAAATATGACGAGCGACTAAATCAATTAATGAGGATTAATTGGTTCTTTGCATTATTTTATTTACTGAAATCAACATCGGCACAGGCTGGACCAGTGGAAGAGAGATCAGTTGATTTATCTGAAAGCTCGCTTACAAATCCCAAACACTCAAATATTTTGGCCAAGCGAACTACTTTTATAGAAAAATTCAAGTGTCGTAGGCTAAAGAATAAGATCAAGCACAAGAAAGGGAAAGGAAAGCACAAGGGGAAAGGTAACCGAGATAAAAAGGGGAAAAAGAAGCATAAAAAGAAGGGAAAGCACAAAAAGAAGGGAAATGGTAATCATCAGCAATCAAATTCAAGTACTTGACCGAATCCCCTTCAAGGAATTTCCTAGATAAACTAGAATAACCCGTTCTATTTATTTAAATAAATTATTGTTACATTCCAAGTGTGTTGCAAAGATATTACTTTCCAAGCGTGCTACAAATGTATTATCAAGAGAATTCCAGAGTTACGGTTGGAACTTTATTAAACTGCGACAATGACTGGTGGTTGCTCTAAATCCCCTCCAGTCTTTCGAAGACGATTTCGACGCATTTTCACCAAAAGAAAAGTAATTCCTGCCAAAAGAGCTGGAATACCCACACTAATTGCAATGTTGATGTAATGAAAGTAATCCAAATTAACATAGAAATCAACAATTACAATTAAACCAGCCTGTACCAAGAACCCTAATCCCCAAATGATACATAGAATGTTTGTTGACTTGCGGAAATGTGGTTTAGCCCAACATCTATCACAATAAGAATTCCACTCTTCGGATTCAGAATGCAATTGACGATACCCAATTGCAATGAGGTTTTCTTTAAATGCAAACAGAGAAATAAAGAATGTCAAGCCAAGGATTGTTGGTACCGCACAGTTTGCCAAGTTTATGTATTGTTGATCTGTAGTAGCCAAAGCAATGATTACGGATACCAGGATTGACAAGAGAGCAGGCATAGTTACAACATCTACCTTGCCTGATGCTTTGTAGGTCTTGAAGATTACCCAAAAGATTGGAAGTGAAGACACCAAGTAAGCAACCCATAATGGTGCCCATTTTTGAACAATTGAGGAAATAATACCAGGCAGTACCAACACTACTCCGATTTTTTTCATTGAAGTTTTATCAGTTTGGTTATCTTGAGCAATTGTTTCATTGCTTTGATTTCTATTTCGCATTTTATTTTTTTTGTTTTGGGAAACAACTGTGCGGGATTATTTCCGATGAATCCACACTTTGCCTCATCAATTCCGTACCAAAACGATAAAAGTGATAAATTTTATTCTTTATGCAGATACAATTGCTGGTTCTTTTTCAATTTCGCCTCCATTTTTAACTAGTTGACTTCTTCTCATCTTTACAAATACTAGAGTGAATACTCCCAACAAAGCTGGTACAGCAATACTGATGGCTATATTCAAGTACGGAAAGTAAGTCAGGTCAACTAAAAAATCTACTAGTGCGATCGCTCCAGCTTGCACCATAAATCCAAGTCCCCAAACAATACATAAAATATGTGTGGATGAGCGGAAATGTGGTCTAGCCCAGCATCTATCACAGTAACTGTTCCATTCTTGTGATTCTGGGTGCAACTGCCTATAGCCAATTGCAATCAAATTTTCTTTGAATGCAACCAGAGAGATTAGAAATGTCAATCCAAGAATAACTGGAACTGCGCAATTGGCCAAGTTTATAAATCTTTGGTCAGTTGTCACTACGGCAATGATGACTGATACAATTACGGATAAAAGGGCTGGGGCAGCAACCATATCGACTTGCTTTGAGGAACGATAAGTTTTGAATATTATCCATAGTAACGGTGCGGCAGATACCAGGTAGGCTACCCATAATGCAGTCCATTTTTGTACAATCGATGAAATAACTCCAGGCAGAATCAAGACAATAGCTACTTTTTTCTTTGATGAATTGTCAGTTTGTTGGCTGTTGTCGTTGGAAACTGTTGCGCTGCTTTGATTTCTTGCCATTAGGAATTGGTTGGGAATTTCGTGGATTTATATATTCACGATTTTTGTGGCACTCTTTGCCACATCTTTCGGTCTGACCGAAACGAGAGTTGACATTCCCATTTATCTTAACCATAGGAGTACCTACAATGTTTCACATGATTTCGATTTATACGAGAGTCCAATAATACAATAACTGTTTTATTTGAGCTGATACCAGTAAACTACGAGCCAGACAATTTGACCGTCGCATCAGTTACATCTGACGCAGCAGCAACTTTAATTGGTGCGAGCTCATTCAGTTTAACCAACGGCTTCTCTTTTGGAGCAACGGTGTGTAAATCCTTCTTCATGGCAAACAATACTTTTATATGGTCAGTTGCGAGACATTGAAGTACAGCCTGCAGTGCCAGAGTGCAGTCCTTTAACACTAAATACGTCAATGTCATTCTGTCACCGCCCATAATAATTGGATTGTACAACAAGACATTGGAGAAATAGAGGAAAAATCCCAAATTAAGTAGAAACCCTACAAACAATAAAGTAAGGCCAATATCTTGGGATATCAAAATTGAAAGGTTTCGCAGTTTCTTGTTCTCGTTTGGCTTGATAATAATGTACAAATACAAAGCAAATGGCGCCATTGAAAACAGAAACATGAAAATGTACCAGTACTGGAGAAAATCTCCCCACCTGCCATATTGCGTTACCGTTGGGTTCTCTAGCCAATAAATTTGTAAATATTTGTATCCAGATAGACCTAAATGTACAACCGTCAAAACCACAAATGTTCCAATTCTGACACGAGTAGGTAACGCAAGTATATGTACAATCAATAGTGTAGTTGTAAATGCAACTATATAGGTGGCAAAATTCTTTATGATTTCAAATGATCCTCCAAGGGCTACCACTTGACTGTAGGTTTCCAAAGGTGCGTATACGTACGAGATAAACAGCGAGAAATAAACCAGCCATGTTGTAACTTGCAATAAGAATATTGAATTGGAAATATTTGGCTTCTTCATTATTCGTTTGATGAAATATGCAACACAGCCAATCAAGGCAAGCATTGACAGTAGAGTAAAGAATCCCATAACGTAATCCAGAGGTCTTTGAAAATATGGAACGAGGTTTTCTTGAGGCATCTCTGCGAGCCAAATAGTCTGTTGCTTAGCATTGTTAATCACTGTACTTTGGATTTGGATATCTCCGATGATGGTAGTAGCAATTGACAGAGAAGATGTTATTGGTACAGTTTCAAAAGTACCAGTACATTCCGTATTATTGTAAATCATAATATTTGCCGCTGCGCATTGTATTCCCTCGATACATTCCCCTTGCAAGACAGATAACGAGGAATATCCATATAACGAGTCGTTTCCTGCCGCATTTATTTGACAATATTGATGTCCATTAGCGTATTTTGAGACAATATGATCAGAATCAGTTCCAATGTAATCATAGGATACGCTTCCAAAAACCGTCTCTGCTGGAAATATGGATGATTCACAGCATGCATCTGTTGGGATCAACCCTGGAAACATGTATGCGCAGTACCCAATTGGACTTTCTGGAGACATGTATTCATACATATACGGCCATACTTCAGACAGGTTTGCGTTTGGCGACAAGGCAAATGGATCAGACACGCTAAAGGTGTACAGCGCAACTGGCGGTCCAGAACAATACACATTTCGCCATTCGTTCATAAGAACTAGAGTATCGGCGGACATTAATTGTTTAGTTATTCGCCATTCTCAAATTTAAATTGTTGCCCAACAATGGTCAGTAACAATGAGGTTCTTTCACAACTAGTCTGGTACACTCTCAATACAGATAGAGATCGCATATTGCTTCTGGGAATACGATGAAATTTAAAATGCTCAATTTCTGCATAGTTACAATTTCACTGTTAATCTAGAAACAGAGCGTTTCAGTAACATGACTGGTAGAGTAAACTGTAAATTTTGGCGTATGACTCTTTTTCAGTTGAAATGCCCGAAATCGTAGTTTTAGGAGCCGGAGTAATTGGGTTAACAACCGCATTATATCTCCAGTCAAAAGGAAATTCAGTAACGATCATTTCAAAGTCATTCCCTGATCGTTTGACTGATGAATATTACACTTCACCTAAAGCAGGAGCGCATTGGAGATCTGTAGCTGCAGAAACCGATTATCGCCTTCAAACATGGGATAAGCAAACACTGCAAGTATTACTAAAACTGCATGCGTTAAAGGAAGCGCCATTGATTCTCATTCCTTCGATCGAGCTCTTTGATAACACTCCAAAGTTGCCGTATTTCAGCACTTTTGTTCCAAAGTTCAAATTGCTGAACAAGCAGGAATTAAAAGGAAAGACGTTTGGATACGAATATGAGACTATTTGTATTGATGTGCCAGCATACCTCGAATGGCTTCAATCAAAATTCAAATCTTTGCGAGGCAAGCTTATTTCAAAGTCAATCAACCACGTAAATGAACTGTTTGATTATGCAGACATTGCAATCAATTGTACAGGATTAGGATCAAGGTATTTTCTGGACTAATATAGGTACAGATTTGTATAACAAGATATTTAGGAGGAGTTCAGGATGAATTAGTTTATCCAACTAGAGGTCAAACAGTACTAGTCCGAGCACCGCAAGTGAAATACACAATCACTACTGGCGATGACGGGAGTGGATTCCCATCCAAGAGCGGGGATAAAGAAAAACAAGAAAAATTCAGTAAATGTTCCTAAAATAGCCTACGTTATCCCTAGAAAGAGCGGAATTGTTGTCCTTGGTGGTACTTATCAAGAGGGCGACGGCGATTTAAAAGTGAATCCTCAAACTTCCAAAGACATCATCTCAAGATGCCTAAAAATCTGTCCAGAATTGGCTGTCAGTGGTAAAGTAGATGTCATTGAGGATAAAGTCGGATTACGCCCAACTAGAAAAGGCGGAGTTAGATTGGAAAAGCAAGAGTTGAAGGTCAAAGGAAGAAAAGTATTGCTTGTACACAACTATGGACATGGTGGTTATGGATTCCAGTCTAGTTGGGGCACCGCAAAGAACGTAGCTGATCTGCTCTCTGACTTGCCACAAGAAATTCACAGTATTTTTGCAAAATTGTAGCTGAATAAAAAGGTAATATCGTACACTATTCCCAGATCATACACGCTCAATGAAAATTAAAAAGCGTTTGAATTTAAAAGCATTTGTATTACAACTGATTTATTAATGAAACCATTCCCCCCAATTCTGTTTGTTGCGAATCTCGATTCTCCCTAAAGTACTCTACAATTTTCAATGATTTACCGAGTACATCCTTTACCTTGTGTTTGATATCGTGGTTTTCAGCAGCCAACAACCCAATTTGGTTTTCAAGTTGCTTGTTTTTAATCTTTTCCTTTAGCAAATCCATTTCCAGCTGATTCAACTTTTGCTTGTACATTAAATGGATCTCGTTTTGTGTTTTACTCAGCTGCTGCTTCAGCTCAATTATCTTTGTAGTTAAATGCGAGTCGTCTTTTGGTGGAGGCGGTTTCTGTTCTGGTTTAGCCAATTGTTGTTCGAGAATGTGAATGCGTGCAAATAGCTGTGCATTCACTGTATTTGACTTTTCCAACTTTTCTTTGATTTCTAATAGAGATGATTTTGATATTTGTACCTTTTCCATGTTTACAACGCGTAAAGTTTTGATTATTCGCCAATCGCAGAATCATCGAGTGGGATTATATTTTGAAATCCACCGCGAATCAGCCATCATTTCACATGAACGCTGCTGCTGCTCATCTCTAGTTTCTTGGACATTCTCAAACAATCAAGTCAAATCAACCAACAAAAAAGTTTATGAAAATGGAATGCTTTATTTAAAATCATCAGGAATTGGAGTGATAGGTGGAGTTATGAAATCTCGTTGTTTAGGCGGGTTACCACAGCGATCTTTTCCAAAACTGACTCTAAACTTTTCGTATCTTTTAATAGATTCAACTGCCCTGATAGCTGAAGAAATATCCATGAAATTCACAAATCCAATTCCTTTTTCAGGGACGATATTAATCATTTCAATTTCACCAAACCCTTCAAAATCATGGTAGAGCTTTTCAACTGTAATTGATTCATTAATATTTCCAATATAAACATTTCTTGAAGCTCCATTTTGGATTGCAAAGTAAAGCGCTGGTGGTAACATTGTTGGTTTTCCCCAGCCTATTTTTACTCGTTTCGTCTTGATAACAAACCCATCCTTGTTTGTATTGTAAAACGTATGGGCTGAATGCGCATCTACAAATGTAACAAATGCCATACTCTTTTCTTTAAAGTATTTCAATTGCTGCAAAATGCCGCCTCGGATATTCTACATTAACAAAAAGTACATCGCATAAATCTTTGGCAGTTGTATCTGGATGCATTGCTCCAATATAAATTGTGCGGTTAGTTTCTCTTTCATCAAAGGTCAAATTTGGTATAGTAGACTGACATCTATCTTGGCCGTAATAAATTCTGCAGTGTTTCCATTTCGGATCATCAGCAAGCGAATTAACTACATGAATAGCTTGCATAATACTAGTCATATGAACAAACGCAATTCCTTTATCACGAATTTGAACAAGGTCGATTTCTCCATACTGAGATATTTCATTATACAGCCATTGCACAGTGACATTGCCAATATTTCCAATGAATACATTCCTAGTAGCACCTTTTTGAATGAATGGTTCAAGGTACATGTTTGGGGCGGTTGGCTTTCCGTAACCTACATCAATAACAATTACCAACACGAATCAAATTCCCATTCAATTCAAATCGCTTTTGTTTGTAATAGTTGAAAATGTTTAGTGCGTCTTGGGCAGACACAAATGTAATGAAAATACAGCACTTGTCTTCAATATACTTGCACGATTCGATTTTACCTCCGCGGATATTATCCAGGAATTGCGGGAGAGAGATTTCAGGCAGATTTCCAAAGTATAGGGTGCGTTGTTCGGGTAGCTTTGATTAGTAGATATTTACCATTGGGTATTTTTTGAAATGCTTTTTTGCAATTTTTTTCTTTCTTTTCGTGTATTCCATATTGGGGTTTGTGGTTCGGACAACTGAAATTCTTGATTTTTAAAGATTGCCAAAGCGTTGTAAGACTTTGACAATGGAAACTCGCTCAGGGGTGCATGTTTTATCTATAGAATCGCGCTTGTCGTCTTGCATCTGTGAGTACCATTTGAAAGCGAGTGCACAAACCCACTAATCTTGTTTCACTGATTATACATTTTATTGCAATCATTGATAAACTTTTGGAATGGTATTGAGAGATCGGTATCATTTAAACACGACATCACAAGCGCAACATCAACATCTGAAACTGATATTTCATTCAACTTGTTGTCAGATAAGAACAGGTCTGGCCATCGTTCTATGTCGAATATGTTGAGCAAAGATCATTGAAATAGACGCAGGTGTTGGAGAGAAGAAGCACATCTTTACCGGTCGAATATTCTACAATTATTCATGTAGTTCCATCAATGCCCTCAATAGCTCTCATTAACAAAGGAATAAAAGGGTTTACAGAGCTACGATTGGAATTATTTTCACTTACCAAATTAAAAGTAAGAGCAGTAACGAAACACTTAGGAGACACTTTTAATCTGATTCCTGTTGGTAAAAATACTTTTTGTATTCTTTAATTTTAAATTCCAAGATAACTTTGCACCCCTGTTCTTTGACCAAACCTTAATTTTGAATAACCTATAAATATCGCAATTTTCATTCTAGAAAAAATCAATCAAATGGAATCTCAAGGCGAAAAGTATAGCAGACTAGTCAAGCAAATCAATATCCCACCATCACAGCTAAACACTCCATTCGGACGACTGGCATTAAAGCTAAAAGAGTACAATGCAACTCCGTATGATATCAGTACACTAGATTCAATTAAATCATGGTTCACATTTTTACCAACTGGTACAGCGATTGTATGTGGCATCGCTGCTTATAGATTTACCAAAAGAAGGAATTGGAAATGGTATAGTAGATTAATATACACCACTGTCAGCAGTTATGCGGGAATGCAAGTATCTGTGCTTGTAGGCACTTATATCGTTGTAAACAAATTCAAGAGTACTGGGTATGGTCAATTATTTGAGCAATGGAGGTAATTAATGTTAATGAAAGGCTGGAAGAAGAAAATATGAGGAACGGTGCACAATACGTTAGATTAACTAGTCAGCAGATTGATGAATGGATGAATGCAAATATGGGTAAGCTCTACTAACAATAGAAATAATTCAAGCGTTTACTAAATTCAAAAAAGTAGATTTTGATCGTAAAGGGTTTGAACAAGAATTATTTGAAAAGGAAAATGATTTCAAACAAGAATTATTTGAAAAGGAAAATGATTTCAAACAAGAATTATTTGAAAAGGATAATGAACTCAAACAAGATGGTGGATTTGATCCGCAAAGCAAGTTTGAAAATGGATTTAAACCGCAAAACAAGATTGTCAAGGTTAATCAGTACGGAGATGTCATTGAAGAAGATTCAAAAATATAATATATTTACTTTTTTGAAAGAGTATTTTCTATCAATAGGGATTGTAGAGTGATTTATGATGTTTCAGTAATATTACATTGAGAGGGTGCAAATGTATTCATAGTTATACCGCTTTTGAAGGATTTTCGCAAAAGTTTTAAATACGTCAATGACTCTTTGTGTTTTCACGTGACTTTCCTTACTCATTTTGAGCAAGCATAAACTGTATTTCAATTAAATGGATACTGCAACACATATCACCCAGTTAATCAAAGAAATCAATGTCCCAGAGTCTGAATTGTCTTCGCCTTACGGTAGATTGGCTCATAAACTAAAAATATACAACCCCTCCTTTCATGATATCCATGCCATAGACAGCATTCGTTACTGGAGAGTCTATTTGCCTACCACTGCTTTATTTCTTGGTGGGATTTCCTGCTATACCCTTGGCAGACGGTTCAAGTGGTACAACCGTATTGGAATAACTGCACTGGGTGCATTGGCAAGTCCAAGTGTCGCTCATTACATTGCAGATATCAATATGCAACACAAGTTCAATTCTTCAGGATACAAAAAAATTATTCATGAATGGATTCAAGACGAGCAATCTTTGATTGATGCAAACATTATGTCAGAGAAGCGCTGCCAGTTGTGGATTAGCTGCAACAAAGAACTAGTTGATGCCTTTGGAAGATTATATTCGGCAGTTGGTGCAAATTTGTTTGGTGAAGATGAAGATGATTTATCGGAAATTGCCTTTGATCAACTGAATAACTTTGCTGAAGGGCTTGAAACTGGTGGTGAACGGCTTGGTAGGTTGTTAAAGACAATCAAGATTCCAGTGGGTCAGGAAGACTCGTTTCTTGGACGAGTGGCAATCAACTTGCATAGATACAAGCCTACCGATGATGATATTGACCTGTTGGAATCATTTGAAGCTCATTTTAGTAAAATTGGAAAGCGAGCATTTCTCATTTCTGGCATTACAACTTTTGCTTTGGCAAAGAGAATTGGCTGGAGGTGGTACTCCAATTTAGGTCTTTCTGCTGCTGCTGCAATTTCTGGATTTGTAATATCTACTTTTGCATATAGGTCTTTTTTGGTTGGGAAACTGAAACACTCTGGTTATAATTTTGAAGTAGCCAAGAGGTAGTATTACTCTAACCCAAGTGCGAAAGAAGCAAAAAAGGATTTACGTCTTTCAAAGGAAGTAGTCATAAAGTGGAGAGATGCCAATCCAGGTAACAACTT
This sequence comes from Boothiomyces sp. JEL0866, assembly GCA_027604345.1. Lineage (NCBI taxonomy): Eukaryota > Fungi > Chytridiomycota > Chytridiomycetes > Rhizophydiales > Terramycetaceae > Boothiomyces > Boothiomyces sp. JEL0866. Next base: position 3,969 of record JADIIZ010000149.1, on the reverse strand, counting down.
GCTTAATTAGAATTATATGAATATCTCGCAACTGAAGTCGAATTGGATAACTTTGTTCATTATTTGGATCACAAGTAGCCTCATAAAATAAACTCATATCATCTATTGCTGAATGTAAAATAATAGCCCTCCATAAGGTCTCACTCAGTTACATGAAATAACTCGTGAGTACCCTGGACTCCTACTTTTCCAAGTCGCCTACATTCTGCGATGGGAAAAAGTATCAGGATGGTGGCGCTAAATTTCATATATTTTGGTAATAAAGATAGGCGTATGTTTAGCACACTTGCTGCTAGTGTAAATGATAAAGCAGATAGAGCATCGCAGTTTTATCATAACCGAATATCAATTTGGATCTAAAAGAAATCAGTATGTGGAGCCCAAATTTTTCATCTTTTGAGCCTTCCAAAAAAACCTAAAAAGGGGAGAAAGTAAGAGCCTACACTAATGGAAATGAATCACTTGCCCTGATCCACATCTATAAATATCAGAGATAATCTTGAGATTCATAAATATGAAATCTTCTATTGTACACTTGATTGCAATTGTAGCTGCTGCACCAACACCAGATTTTGGAGGATTCTTGGTACAGCAACCTGCTCAACAAAAACTAATTACTGCTGATGAAAAACTCTCTGAAGGTTCTTGTGGAATCCCGGTTGATTTCTCTAGCGACATTGTTGCCGCTTTAGGTGTAGCTGACTTTGGAGGTGACTTCAAAACCCCTCAATGTGGAAGATGCATCAAAGTCACTGGAGACAAAGGTTCCGTTATTGCCAAAGTGCAATCCCGCTGTGGAGCCAGATGCATTCCTGGAACCATTGAATTGGGCAAGAAAGGTGTAGAACAAATCCACAATGGTGGAGCTGGTGCAGATGGAAACATCAAGGTCCAATGGGAATTTGTTGACTGTAACAGCGGTAATCAACAAAATAGTAACCAAAAGTCCAACAATAACAACAATCAATCTGCAAATAAGAATGGTTTCCTAGTTGCTCAACCTTCTCAACAAAAACTAATTACTGCTGATGAAAAACTCTCTGAAGGTTCTTGTGGAATCCCCGTTGATTTCTCTAGCGACATTGTTGCCGCTTTAGGTGTAGCTGACTTTGGAGGTGACTTCAAAACCCCTCAATGTGGAAGATGCATCAAAGTCACTGGAGACAAAGGTTCCGTTATTGCCAAAGTGCAATCCCGCTGTGGAGCCAGATGCATTCCTGGAACCATTGAATTGGGCAAGAAAGGTGTAGAACAAATCCACAACGGTGGAGCTGGTGCAGATGGAAACATCAATGTCCAATGGGAATTTGTAGATTGCAATGGTGGAGCTCAATCCAAACAACAAAACCAACCTGCTGCAAATCAAAACCAATCCAACAATCAACAAAGCAATTCTGGCAATGGTGGAGAAAATCTCAACAATTTACCTCAATGTCCTGGAACACTGAATGGTTCATTGTGCACTTCATCTGGTGCATTCAAAACTACCTCCAAGGAAGCATTAATTGCAAAATGTAATGCTTGTGGGGCTGCTGCAGGAAGTGCTGGAGCAGGTAAATTAGCTGACTGTTTAAAGAAAGTACAAGGTGGTGACCGTAACCCTGCAATGCCTGCAAATACCTTTGGTCACACTGCTACCTGCCAATAAACTTGTAATAAACTATTTTAAATTCTAATTTAATCTCATTCAACCTGAAGTTGCTTGTACATCGGGTCAAAATGAAATCCGGCCTTCTTCGGAGCTCTGACAAGATAATTCCTGCTGATTCGCTACTGCTTGTAATTTATACCATACTTTTGCGGCTAAACTGTACAAGCATTGAAGTGTTCTTTAAATTTGAAATCAAAAGAGTGATTTAAATATAGCATGTAATCAAAGAATGAATATGGCGGAGATGCAATGATGATCCACTAGCATTCATCCCTGGTAGCCTTAGTTTCACTTTTTTGATGATTGATTTATTTGCATTGGTACTTTCAGGAATAGAAATTGGTGAATAGGAGACCCACCAGAACAGACATCAGAAAGTTCAGAAGATACTAGTAATTCAGGTTCCGCTGTCTTTCAATTATATACACCTCGAACGTCCCTTACGATAGAATTATCTTAGTAATACTATTTACTTGAGCGATTTATTATATACTATTCATTTAACTTTTCAATAGAAGGATTGGGCGTTGGAGTGGGTGTACAAGCTTCCAAACAACACTTTACAATATAGTAAAGGAATTGGTAGACGGGCAAGATTTGGTCTTCTTTATAAGAGCGAATATCGAGGGACAAATCGCCTGTGCGCCATAGTTTTCCATCTTCATCAATGTAAATAAATCTCCAACGCTCCGCATTTGAAATTACTCCCCAAACACTGCATCTTTCCTTGTTTGCATCTTTCCTCAACTTGTATAGTGTTGCAGTCTCTGCGACACACTGCCAAAGGTCATTTTCACCAAAATCATCTTTGGCTTCGAGGGCAATTACATGCAATTCCCGTGGAGGAGCTTTGTCGCAAATGTCCAGTTTCTTTCCAAATCTGTTTCTTGCAAATCCTATGGAGTAGTCTGTTTTCCCGTTGAGTTTGCGTTTCTTTGGCCCCTTGGTCTCCACAGACATACCAATTTCAGGAAAAATTCGAAGTACTCCTTTGAACTCTGGCAAGAGGATAATATCCATAAGAAACAAATTCAGGAATATTCTTCTTCCAGCTTCAGTATGCATGTGGAAAGCTTCCGATACGTCTTCAAATTTTTCTTTGAATCCAGGAGCAGGCACAATACTTTTATCCAATTTTGAAGTATATGAAGTCCAAGCTCGGTATTCTGTATCGATTCCAGTAACCTCTGCTATCCAGTCTGCATCAGCTTCACAAAATGATTTTGAAGTTAGTTCTGGTGTATTTTCTTTGCTAACTTCCCCTTGCCAGAACTTCTGTTGGCTTTGAAGTATTGCAAGGACTTTATGAATGCCTTCCAGTTCAACTTCCTCATCGTCTCTAATAGTACCATTTTGTTCTTTCTTCAGAAGTTTGGTTTCTTTACTTGTCAACTCTTTGATTTCCTCTTCTATTGATTGAAGCCTTTTAAAATATTCACTCATTTTCTTTTCGAAAGCGAAGAACTTATTGTGGCGCACACTTAATAACCCTAACCCTGAAACAAAGTGTCAATGTCAAAATAATACGTTTTCCTTAGTTCCACCGACATATATAGCATCTGGATCATTTCTACGAATATAAGATTACAGGTCAACTACAATTTCGGCAGTTACTACTCTCATTTTATCATGCGATGTCGTTTTCAATATTTTATCAGAAGGTGCAAGTTCAGTTTTTTAAGAGATTAGTGAGCAAGAATATTGCATATATTAAATGAATATATCACAGGGGTATTGAGGGTGGATAATTGGATAATGGGAGGTGGAGGAAAGGGTTTTTCTAGTGGGAAATCCTGAAAATGAGATGGTGTGTTTTTCTGAAATGTTTCCCTGTAGTATAGATATTACCCCATTCTTTATCCATCTAACCATAAATGGAAAGGAAGAAAACCAAAGAAGCTTGAAAATGGGTCGGGAGGATAAATGATTCAGAGGGTGTAGGGCAGGTTTTTATTCTATTAGAATTTGTAAAATACAAGTGTTATTTGTGTTCTCATTACAAATTTTAAACCCTCCATTCCTAAATCTTTTAAAAAGAGATGAACATGAAATTGAGAAGAGTAAAAATTGAACCCTACACCAACCATTTACCCCTTTATCCATTTACTACAATTAGAATTAACTTCCCCACCAGTATAATAAACTGAATAATAAATGAGGCAGAGACAGTGTGAACAAGCTATTGGAAATTTTAATCTCATTCAACCTGAAGTTGCTTGTACATCGGGCCAAAATGAAATCCGGCCGTCTTCGGAGCTCCGACAAGATAATTCCTGCTGATTCGCTACTGCTTGTAATTTATACTATACTTTTGCGGC
>JADIIZ010000148.1:0-16667 GCA_027604345.1 Boothiomyces sp. JEL0866 | reverse complement strand
TCTTGATAGTCTGGCTGATACAATTCTTTTCTTTTCTCTTGATAGTCTGGCTGATTAAATTGCTCGTTTGAACTTCTTTGGTACCCAAACGGATTAAACTGTTCATTTGAACTTCTACGATAATCTGGTTGAATGGCAACCTGCTGATATTTATAGTCAAAGTTTTTAGACATCCTTGCATCTTCGACATTACGCATGTATGGGTTAATACGACTATTCCTATTGATTTTTTCAATATGGTCGTCAAATCCTTCGTCAGGCAAGTACTTTTGAGCATCGCTAATTTCACTAGGCTCATACATTAGTGGATCTACGTTACAAAGAAAATACTTGATGATTGAACTGGAGTGACAATTACTGGAGACTCGTTTCTTTGTACAGTAGTAGCCTGTGAGTCAGATCTCTCCAGTTTGCCTTTTCCATTTGATTTCTTGAAATAGAGAAACAGTCCAACTGCGACAACCAAGCAAATAACAATACCAATGGTGACCCCAATAATCAATCCTGAATTTGAAGATACGCCAGGATCTCCAACTATAGCAGTTTGAGAAGGAGCCAGATTATTAGATGTGCCTGTTGGGCTTGTGCGAAGTGAACTATCGCAATTAAACTGCGGTTTAGTATTCATATTCAAATTCTGCAATGAGGCAGGTAGCGGTCCAGTCAATAAATTGTTTTGTACAGACAGTGTAGTTAGTGTAGGAATCTTGCCAAGCGAGTCTGGTACAGTGCCAGTCAACTTGTTTTCATCAAAATACATTACTTGAATTTGATTCAAGTTTCCGTATTCTGGAGGAATAGAACCTTCCAATGAATTACCTCCCAAAGACAAGTCTGTTAATGATTTCAAGTTTGATATCGAAGAGGGTAAATTTCCATGCAAATTGTTTTGGTACAAGTGTATGACAGTTAGCTGAGATAATTGACCAATTTCCGGTGGTATTACTCCATTTACAGACGGTGTTTGGTGAAAGTCACTAAGTAAGATTTTACTTACATTTGCGTAATTCTGCTCTGGCTATCGCACACGACTTGACTGATGTTACAGCATGTAGCGGTTGAATCTTGCGGTTTAGAGTTAGTGAGACTTGGATAAATGCTTGAATAGTATAATTGACAATCCGACGAAACCATGAAAATTTTGCAAATTTTTGAGCTAAATTTCAAAACAGTATCCCGGCCCCAAATATTGTGAAATTGTTGCGTTAGCATACTATAATTGGTTGATTCGTGCAAATCAATTTCAAAAGCGCCGCAGCTCTAAAGTTTCGTCATATATTGCATAAAGAATGTAACTTGATATTACTATTTATTAGTATGGCTTCAATAACGGCGGTTGTAAAGATTCGTGTGATGCTTTCGGTTGCTGGATAATCGGAGGATGTATCTGATCACTTTGCAGCAACGGTGGTTGATCTGCAGATTCTCTTTCAAGTATAATCGGTGGTTGATTTCTCGTGGTTCCATTTTCCTCCTAATATAAAGTAAACAATTACTTTTCGATCGCTTAATCCTTCTCTAGGCTGGTTCATTAGATATGGATCATAAATTTGGTCGTATAACAATGGTGGTTGGGCTTTAATGATTTCATCAGTCAAAAATGAGTCTAGAATTACCTGCATGGTCGGCGTGGTTTCGATTGGTGTGGATAATGAACTATATGTTCTGCTCTGATGTTTTGTCAGCACCTGAAGATCCTTTGGGACTTTGCTGTATTCCAACTCCGAAAAGGGTTCTATAGGAGTAACTATTACTGGCGATTCTTGTCTATCAATCGCAGTAGACTGTGAATCTAGGTGTTCAAGTTGGATAAATTTGGTTTTCTTTAATCTAAACAGTACAACCCCAATTATACAGACTATAGATATCGCAATACCAATAATTACCCACAAAATTGCATTTGAATTTTGATTTGAAGAAAGAATTTGAACGGATGCACTACTAGTTGGTGACACTGAAACGGAAGACAATGTAGATCCATTGGTGGACAATACTGATTTATCGTAGCTAAACTGCGGATGTGTCGACATGTTCAAATCTTTTAATGAAGGTGGTAACGGCCCAACAATGTTTGGATTATTCTGTACAAATAAAATTACTAGAGTTGGTATGTGCCCTAACGAATCCGGAACTGTCCCGTTCAAGCTATTTTCATCAAAATATAATTGTTCCAGCACTTGCAGGTTTCCGTATTCAGGTGGGATAGGCCCTTCAAATGAATTACCTCCCAAAGCCAGCTGGGTTAGTTTTGTTAGATTTGAAATAGATGCAGGAAGAGTGCCATGTAAATTATTCTGATACAGCAATAGCTTTGTCAATTCTGTCAACTGTCCAATTTCAGGGGTTATTTTCCCACTTATTGTAGGTGTTTTGTGGTAATCAATCGAGGTAATTCTCCCCTGATCATCGCAAGTAAGTTGCGAAACGGTACAACAAGATGGGCTATTTTGTTGCGGATCAGTTTTTGAAAGCGCTGGATAAATTGTAGAGTAAAATAGCTGACAATCTAGTGATACCATTTTCTAAATTTTTTCTAAAAATGGGGCTGCAGACATACAAATTCGAGTGTAAACAACACAAGTTTATTTTACCACAATCGGTATTGTAACCAATTCAAGTTGAATGCTTGGACTAAAACGGACAGGGTCAGGGCTAATAGGCTCACCAGCAGATACAATTCTTTTACTTGATTCCAAAAGACTAGCACCAACAGAGAATACGAGGTAATGTTAAAAGCCCATAGTGATGTTTCTGCAATGTAAAAGACGCTTGCACTGTCCCAGGTTAGGTCCGATAGATTATGAAACTGCAAGCAATATGAAAATAACCGCAGCAGCACATCCTACTTTGGCAAGATAGTCAATCTCTATATCTCTGAGCTGCTGTTTCCGTCCGCGTTTGACTAAAGGTGTTTGCTCTGGATCTAAAGCAGCACTCTCTATTTTGTTGTTAGCATCCTCTTAATCCGACTATCAGCATTAGTACAAGGGCAATAGAAATATTAATCAATAGTGGCATGCGCATCCAAGAATGATTTTGGATAAAGTGTTTGCACTCCATTAACCACAATAATATTGTTTTTCAAATTCACGGAATCTACAGTTCTTTGATCTCTGCCGGCAACAGCAAGTTACTTGTAAGTTCATAACGACCATAGCCATTTCTTTATCTTTCATTAGAACTTTACATGTCCCGCCAGTGGGTTGAAACTCTACATCAAAAGTATTAACTAAAGTTGATTCTGCATGACAACCGTTTATTAGTATTTAGAATTTTTCACCAATTATCGCATTAGTAGCACTAGTGATAACTCCAGCAGCTTTCCTAACTACATTTCCCAAAGCCGAATGCTTGACAATTTCAAATTCTTTTTGAACATCATCCTTACACACCCAAGTAACATACTGTTCACCATCCTTTTCTACAATCTCAATACCTGGTCCGCCAGTTACAATCATTTCACATCCATTCAAATTAGTGTGATGAATCAGGTGCTTTCCAGGTTTTATTTTGACGCCAACCAAATTACCCAAATCTATCTTGGCATGACTTTTGGCGATTCCATCTTTTTCAATTTTAGCTTCTGCTAATCTGACAAATGGGTACAGTGCCGCATCAACCAGTTGGTCAGCAATAAATTCCATAGTTAAATGTTCGATTACATGGGATATCAATAGTGAAGAGACATGCGAATCGATGACATGCGTAATTAAATGACCAATTATTGAATCCAAGACCAGGTCGGATACCATATGATCCAATGTTGCATGTGCACCAAAACTTACGCCTGCAATCACAACTTTACCGCCAACCCATGCTTTTAATGCAGTATCTGATATCCTGGTTCCTTCTCCATTATCCATCCATACCGTTACTCTCCTTCCAGTAGTTTGTCTGAACTGGTGTTTCTCCCCTGGATTCAAGCCCCATTTATGCTGACAAGGAACGTATCCGATAACTGGAATAAACCTTGTTAAAAGGACATTTAGAGGTACATTGGTAGTATTTTCAACTGTAAACATTTTATGGTTTCAAATTTTTTCACAGTTTAAAAATCCTGGTGGCAACTGGGGCTTGTCTTTGGTGCTTTGGATTAAAGACTATGCTCTCAAAGAGGGCAGTTTTGGTATCTGGATGCCCTGCGATTTCTGATAGTGTACCTTGACGTGCCCTCGATCCAACCTGTAAATATTTCCCACATGCGGAACCATCAAGTCAATGAGACAAATAACTATAGAACATGATTGAAACCATTCAGAAGGAAAGAAAATATATATTAATGCACAAATAACTTATAATTCAAGTTCATCCACGTAATGAAATCTGCTTGGCCCTTTATCAAGATTGGCACACCACAGAGAACTCTTTTCACTGCTAACCAAAAACCTTCCTTTTCTGATTTCTGGAGACCTTTTTAACCTTGGCATGGTGCTGTTCTTTCTGGTCAGTGTTAAATCATTGAATTGTTTTGCACGCGGCAAACTATGATACTGCGTATAAATGTAATCTGGCGTATCCTGGCTGGTTATTGTGGAAGTAGTGTGAACGGATATGATATCATCATCAATTAGATTATTCTCTGTTGGACACTGATCATGGTCGTAATACACAACAGGCAAAGATTTAACTGGCTCACTAATGGACTCTTCTTTGGCAAAGACTTTGGAAATCTTCTTTTTTATAGAGTGTAGGTTGAACATTTGCCGCACATTATTTTCTCGAATATTTATAGAAATTGAAAAAATAAGGAAAATAATGGTGCACGGTCATGTTGGGGGATAATGATCATTCAAAGCGGCGATAATGCACTGAACGACCACTAGACGTATTTTAATATCCGACAATGTATTCTTTATCGCGTATTATTATGGATTCAAAAAGTATTATGGCCTAGAGCTAATTCGATTGTAAAAATTATTCATTGGTACCACAAGAGAGTTTAGCTTCCCAATAAGTTGCATTCTGTAAAAACGTGGACGATCATCACCATACACTACATTAATGGGGTTGTTAAACTTGCGCCATATTCCTAATTATATGCCACTGCAGGTACATGACTACGGTTCAACCCCGCGATGATCTCCTGGTTGTGGAACAATGAAATCCAGCATCTCCATGAATTATGATCCGTAATATCTTGCGCCATATTTTGTATTCCTTTAATCATATTTCACCATAGAAAATCCTAGTGTATTCGGGATATTTTCCATATTGATAGGGTTTCAACTTGGAAAAACCAACCGCACAATTGAATATTACTTTCGCTACTAATTGAAACAATTCAGTTTGCCCTTCCAAGGTTAGACTGTTGGTGCTGAGCAAGGTGCTGCTTGCAATGCAACATTAACAAGACTCTCGATACAGTACTATAGCTTCTATCAATGTCAATCCAATCCAGTAAAAGTAAATAATTAATGAGCGCAATTTTATTTTCTGAAAGTGCAACGTTAAATTTATTTAGACTTCATGATAGCTTGGGCTTCACCGTAAAGTACAAGCACTAATGCAGCACCGACACCACGGAAGATGTTTGCACCAGCTCCCTTGAACAAGGCAGAGAAACCTTCATCAGTGTAGATCTTGTAGAAGCAGTGTAAAGTTCCCTTGTAGAGACGTTCGTTTACAGGCTTTTCAGCTTGCATTTGCAAACGACGACGGACAGTATCTAATGGGTAAGTAGCCATAGATGAAGAAATGACGGAAACTTGAGCAGCAACGAATTTAGAGAAGATACCAATGACAGTAACATCCTTGTCATATGGGTTAAGTCCTTTGATGGTATCGTTCAAACCGAATTGGACACCACGATAAGCAATAATACCAGCAACAGAGACACCAAATCCTTGGTAGAGAGAGAAGAAACCTTTAGGTCCGTTGGCAGTCTTTACCAAACAGTCCCACAAACCAGCAAATTGACGTTTTCCAGCACCGACATCAGAAGCCAAACGAGTACGAGCATAATCTAATGGGTAGACAAAGCAGAGGGAGATTGCACCAGCAAGACCACCAGAAGCCAAGTTAACAGCCAAGAAAGGCCAGAATTCAGTTTTTGGGTTGTACTTAGGGAAGAGTCCTTTAATGGAATCCTTGGTAGCCAAGTTAATAGCTTGGGTTGGGAAATAACGGATGCAGTTAGCAAAGTTACCTCTCCAGAAAGCTCTAATACCTTGTTCCTTTGCGACACGGGAGAAAGTGTCAGCAATACCCTTGTATCTTGGGACTTCACCAGAAATAATTTTTGGGTTGGCATCTTGAGTTTGAATGACAAGCTTAACACGTTCGATTGGAGCAGTAGCGGTCTTGGATACGATACCAGAGATACCACCGGCCAAGAAATCCTTAGCAAGAGCAACAGCGAATGAATCCTTTTGTTTTACTGGTTTAGCAGCTGGAGCAGACATCTGAAAAATTGTGAAATTAAAATTTTTTTTGAGCGGTGTTTTTACTGGAGGTGGCTTGGAACAATGGTAAATTCCTTATCGTGGAACTGCACAATAGGAACAACAGGATATTGTCAAGCTGATAGTGTCGCTGCATAATTAGGTATCTCTTTTAACGATAAAACTCTGGGATTTTTATTTGCAGACAGATATCAAATCGAGAGTTTTGGCGACTTATCACGTGTTCTTAAAAATATTTCTTTTTTGTCATCAGATTTCAAACTGGAATAAGAGATTTACATAGATGAACAGAGCTTGGACTTTTCAATGTGATACTAGTACTCCATCCCACTAAAGATCGCGTCTTGCAGGAGGTTGCATACATACAAAGTACTTTGCAGAATTGCGATAATCAGAGATATTTCTGCCGAGGGAATGTAATTCAGCATTACAAGGACTGAGACATATATCTTGCAGAAGCAAACCCAGCATGAATCGTTACGGCGCGATAATTGGTTGGATTCACTTGTGAAATCAGGACTATCCACCAAATATGCTCTGTCGTAATGATTGATCTCGGATTATCCAGCATTATCCGTGACTAGGAATTTCGGTAGCTGCAAGTTGATCTCGATCGGGATTCTTTATATGAACTACTGTAATATATTTGCGTAAACATATGAGTGTTATCTACTATTATTATTCCAATTGGTATTTGAAACTGTTCATTATTGGCACGAATTGTGGTTGTAAAATTTTTTTATAAAATCTGAAATGCTCTCACTTTTCAGACTTGCATTCAGACCAGTGACGAGGCCAATCATGAAGCCAATATTTAAGCCTCTAATGCAGTCGAGATTCAAGACCATATTAACTTTAAATAATGTTACGTTACCCAGGAATGCTCAGAAAAAAAGAAAAGTAGTTGGAAGAGGAGGAAAAGGAAGAACAGCTGGTAGAGGTAGAAAAGGTTACAAACACCGCTCTTCCAAGGCGAAGCCACACAGAGCATTTACTGGTGGTCAAAGTTCCATTGTTGAACAAACCCCAAAGATTGGTGTGCAAAATAGAGGAATGTAATTGTAAATTTAGTATAGGTTGAAACATATTCGTCAAAATTTAAGACCGCTAGCACTGGATACTTTGCAGCACTGGATAAATGTTGGTAGAATCGATGCTTCAAAGAAAATCACCATGCAAACTTTAGTACAGAGCAAGATTTGCGGCAAAGTAAAAGATGGAGTTGTATTATTGGGCAAAGTAATATTATTTAACCAAGGGAGCAGAGTTTTTCAATTCGAAAGTGGATATTGAATGTAACAAAGCTAGTGCTCAAGCAATTAAAGCGATCGAGAAACAGGGTGGCAAAGTTACAACAGTATATTTCGACAAGAGCAGAATTCATTCGTTAATCAATGGCGAAAAGTATCACTCAGTGCCAGAGATGATTCTGCCACCAAGAAGATTGATTGCTGCGTATGCCGACGAAAGCAGAAGAGGTTATTTAGCACCAATTGCAAAGAATGAAGAAAAGCACCGTATTTTAGCAAAGATTATCAAAGAAACCGGTATTAAAAAGTTGCAATAAACATTACTCAATATTGGTTGACCTCGCATATTACTGTGTTTACAGCTGCATTTTGAATTCATAAAGTACATATTAATAGTTACACCTGCCTGTAAACGGCCCTTCTAGTTGAACAAACACTATCACAACCATCTTTTACATTATAGTCTCCTCAACTTTCAACTACTATCGAGCAATACATTCAATTGTTTTGCTGCGTTCTGTAGTATTTGGAGAATGACTGGCATTTCGAAGCTTCTCAAAAGGAAATCAAAAAACTGGCAAACTGTAAATAATTTACTAATTTATTCTTAAACATCAGTGTTTGTGTACCACAGGACCGCACCTAGACCTAGCAAAGCTGAAATGATGCACGCAATCAGAGACGCATAGCCTTTGAACTGCAAGTAGTTTGGATACAATGCTGGCGGGCTGTCGATCCCAGTAAATGTTACCAAATCATTGAAGCCTGCTGCGTTGCCGGTAGTTTGGATATTCAAGGCCTTGCACTGGTCAGTAATTCCCTGAGGGACTTTGATATTCTTTTGAATCAGCTCTGGCGATTCGACAAAGATTGCCGCCAGTCCAGCCTGTAGATGCCACTCGATGTGGCAGTGGAAGAGCCATATTCCCGGATTGTCTGCTCGGAATCTAATCACCGCGTATCCCCCGCCCCTGGCAATCACCGTGTCCCTTCTGGTAGGGTTGGTAGCAGTGAATGTCGCGCTCGCTGGATCATAAGCACCGTCGCCCGTAGCCACCACTTGAAACTTGTGTCCATGCAAATGGAATGGGTGGTTGCCGCCGTCGTTGTTGCTGATCACAATCTCAACTACCTGGCCATTCTGGAGAATTTGCGCTTGCGTCCTGGGTCCATATGCTTTTGGATCAGTTGCGTTGGACCCCATCGTCAAAGCAGTAAACAGCGCTGGCACTGGCGGCAGCTTGAACACTGTTTGGTTAAATGCTCCGTGGTTGAGTGCGTCCTCGTACAGGCTGAAATCGACTGTGTAAACTAATGAAATATCCGGAGTAAGCATGTCCAACTTGTCCTTTGGGGAAAAGTTGTTGCTGTCAAATGCATCTGGGTCAGATGGATAGTCAGAAGGTGCGCCTGGCACCAGTTCGTACGTTGGTGCTCCTTGTTTGTACACAACCGGCAGAGTAGCATTCGGACTGGCTGTGTTTCCTGGAACCATTCCTGGGTCAAAGTTGGCGTGCAACACGTAGTTGAGCGACGTACTGTTTTTGGCTGTCACCAACACAGAGTACCGCTGAGCGGCTGCGATCTTGAGCACACTGGTCTCAAATGGCTCCACATTCTCGCCGTCGACTTCAATGACTTGGAACTTGTGGTCATCCATGTATACGTTGAATGCTGCGATGGCTGCCATCCCAATCAGCCGCAAGCGGTAAGTCTTTCCAGGCACAAACTGCAGCGGCGTGTTGTCTCCGTGGTTAATAACAGAGGAATCTGGGGTCGGTTCCGCCCCAGTCGGGTTGAATATGCTCAGGAATTGGTCCAGCAAGACAGAGTGTTGTTCGTGGTACCAATCTACGTCAGATCCAACTTACCTGTGAGCGATATGGTGTATTCTTGGTCGTACTTGTATGTTGCCACATCTGTCGGATTCTGAATAATAAGTGGTGCTTGCAGCCCGTCCACGTACTGTCCTCCAATATGTCCGTGAATCCAGTACGTTCCGTATTGCTGGATCGGTATTTCATACGCAAAGCTTGTTCCAGGGGCAATACCGCACTCTGTGATTCCTGGAACTCCATCGTAATAATTAGTTCCGTTCTGCAACAAGCCGTGAGAGTGCAGAGCAGTAGGAACATCCAGTCCATTTTGAACATTGATCACCAGAGTGTCGCCCATTGTAACGTTTATGCCTGGTATCGGCCACTGTCCATTCACACCAATAGCTCTTCTTGCGTACAGACCGTCTGGGTTGACATTGTCCACATAGGTTATTTTCCAGTCGTATACTACTCTTGCTGCTTCGACCAGTCCTAGAAATAAAAGCATGTAGCTCAACGGAAGAAATTATTTTGTATTTAACCACTTCATGTACGGGTGTAAAGGTTCCGCTGGGCAACATTCCGATATCGCCACACGAGTAATACTCCGCGAAATGAAAAAGGTAAAAAAAGATAAGCCAGATATAGATCGTAAACAATGATATTTTAATAGATCCGTTCAAATATTTAATTCGAATAGTAGCGGGATTGGTAAGTGAAATTTGTGTGGCATAGAATTTCGGGATCTCATCTCTTTCGGAACCTCGCGGAGAGAAAAACAAGGAAGCAACGCACGGAATCATTATTCCGGAATACATAAGTTGACTAGAAAACTTACACAGCTATGCTCTACTTTTCTATTCCGCTTTTCTTTATTATTTTTCGAGAGACAATCGAAGCTGCAATTATTGTTAGTGTTCTAGTGTCTTTTGCTACTCGACTAAATTATGATCAAAATATGGATTCTTTCTCCAAAAAGCTAAAGTATGCGGTACTAGTGGGTGTAATTTCTGGGTTACTCCTGACGTTTGGTTTAGGTGGGATTGTGATTTATATTTGGTACAGGTAGTTATTCTCTGATGTAGATATGGAGAAAATGTATGGGAAAAGAATGAACTGCTATGGGAAGGCTGCCTAGGGGTTGTTTCTAGCTTATTTATTACCATTACTGCGTTTGCTATTCTTAAAACTCAGTATTTAAAAGAAAAGTTGAACAGAAAGCTTCAATCAAGGATTGATAATGCTCAAGCTCAAAATACAGGTGTAGACACATACGACGAACTGAAAAGTACTGTTTTCATGTTCTTTTGGATTTCCTTCTTGTCTGTAGTTCGTGAAGGTCTGGAAGCAGTGGTGTTCATGGGTGGTGTAGCTGTAAGTGAACCACCAGCTTCAATCCCTATTGCAGCAGTGTGCGGATTGTTTGTCGGATTATTTACTGGGTACATAATACACAAAGGTAGTGCACAACTCGCACTCAAATGGTTCTACGCTACTGCCGGATATATATTGTTCTTGATGGCAGCTGGACTATTTTCAAAGTCAGTGGGAATATTTGAAGACAGAGCCTGGACTAGCATAGTGCCCATGGATGTTGATAATCCAGACGCGGTAGTTTTCGATCCTAGAGTTAATGTTTGGGTGTTTTCTCCTGAATATTCTGAAAATAGTGGTTTCTGGTCAATTTTTAGCGCAATCCTTGGATACAGAAAAGTTGCAACTGTTGGTACAATCGTTGGCTACATTTCGTTCTGGTTATGTATATGTCTAGCTTTGGTGTTTGCTAAACTTTGCTCTAGAAGCAAGTTGGAGTCTGAGCAAACTAATTCTGGAAGCGATATATCTTCAGGTGCGGCGATAATGGTTGTTGGCAGAAGCAGTTCAGATACCATCGAGGATGCGAATAGTGCTGATGCGATCACTGCTAAATAATTTATATCAATAAATATTCACTCAAATTCACTACAATTTTTTCAACTTTCCTATCTCGGAGATTGAATCTCCATGAGAGCTCCCAAAGCAATACTATTGGATTTGAACGGAACCTTGCACATTGAAGATAGCCCTACCAGGAATGCGGTGTCTGCACTAGCCCAATTATACCAGCACTATCCAGTTAGATTTGTAACAAACACAACAAAAGAATCATCCAGCACTCTATACAATCGTCTGATATCTATTGGATTTAAAATCAACAAACAGGAAATATTTACTTCTCTAGTTGCTACAAAATGCCTGCTGAAATCAAAAAATTCAAGACCGCTGCTGTTTTTGGAACCAGACGCACTAGATGAATTTAGCGATCTGGACTGCTCAAATCCAAACGCTGTGGTGATTGGATTATCTCCATCCAATTTTAACTACGATAAACTAAATGAAGCCTATTCAATAATAGAATCTGGCGGTGATTTTATGGCTATTCATAAAGCAAAGTACTACAAGACTAGTAAAAAAATGGAGCTGGGGCCTGGATGCTTTGTTGCAGGTCTAGAATATTCTACAGGAAGGCAGAGTACAGTTGTGGGAAAGCCAAGTAAAAGCTTTTATCAATTGGTAATTGATGACCTTGGGGTAGACTTTAAAGATGTTGTAATGATAGGAGATTCACTGACAGATGACTGTTTAGGAGCAATTGAGCTTGGCATGCAAGCGATACTGGTAAAGACCGGCAAGTACAAGCCTGGAGACGAACTGCATTGTAATAATACTTTTGAGGACTTTGCCTCTGCAGTTGAGCATCTCACCAATATAAAATAAATAGCACTCGTGCAGCAGAATTAATTTTATTTATTATCACTGCGTATAACTTTTTTAATCCAATCAAATAATCCCTTCCTTTCGGTAAGCGTTTCATTAGACACTCTGATACTTGTATTTTTAAGAGATAAACTAGACATACTGGTCTCCAAACTAGTCCTAGAACTGCTTACTGTATTCGACCTTAGTCTTCCAAACTGTCGAGGTGGTTTTGAAGTAATCAATTTCTTTGGTTTTGGTTGGATAACTGGCTGTATAGGTGGTTGCGAAGGTGCAGAGTATCTTCTTTGTAATACTGGTCGATCACCTACATTTTTTACTACAACTGATCGTTCTGGATTTGACAATCTTCTACTACGATATTGATAATCTAATTCAGATGATGATGATCGCTTATCTGTGAATGGTGCTGGAGAGTCCTTTCGAGGTATGTCTGGAAACACCCAATCAGTGGTTAGAGACATGCCGTTTTAACTGGGTTGCTAGTATTTAAATATTTGGACCCATGTTGGGTCTTTTTTCTACGCAGGGGTAAACATGGAGTTCAAACAATGAGCAAAAATTGTAAGGATTGAACATGATGTTTTACTATAGTAAATTAATTTTGGGTCTATTCGTTTCGGATTATTGGGAGATTGCCGTTAGACTTTGTCAAAAAATTAATTTGACATGTCTATGTGTGCCAAACAACTAGTTCCTACCCTTCAGTTATTAAAAGCTTTTTAAAACGAGGAATACTTTTACGAGTGGGTTTGCAGAGCCAATTGTCTATTTTAAAAAGATATGAGATCAGCCGGAATGTCGCCTTCCTGGTGATACAGTCAAATCAAAAACATATTCAAAATCTTTATAAGAATGGTTCAATATTGATCTCCAAAGCTGAACAAGCAAAGTTAATTTCAAAGTGGCCCAATACTTCTGGATGGACAACGCCGAATGAACCAACCACATTTCCTTGATAGTAAAGATCTGCTCTTCTACCGTCAAAGAAAGTAGGGCTTGTGCTCTCTTTGATGTAGTAGCCTCCCAAATTGCCTGCTGCTACTCTCTTAATATTAAGGATCTGCATTAATCGATCAACAAGACCATGAATACGCTGATTTAAGTTACAATTACCTCAAACCCAGAAGTTTTGTTACAGTAAATGGCGCTGAAATTACGCTGGTTGCGAGCTCTTCTTTCAACAGTTTCGTCTCTTAGGACAATATCCTGAATTTCAAAGAGTTTTAGAGGAAGAGGTAAATGCTTATTAGCACTGATTGTCTTTAATATGCCTATAATTAAACAAGGAATAACCTGGCAGCAAGGAAGTTCTAACAACTTGGAATTCTGCAGTTCTTGGATTAGCCAAAGTAACAGCTTCATGGTTGTCTACTTTGTTCAAGAATTTAAAGTTTTCATCATGAGAACATAAAGTGAATGCCAATCCCTCAGTGTATCCGGCATTGGCAATTTCACGACGAAGCATATCGGTAAGCTTGTTGATTGGTAGTGGCTGAGCGATTGTGTTGGTTGCAGGATGAGTTTCCACAATTTTGTTAAAGTTATATGCAACAGCAGCATCTTCCATTATATCACAAGCATGTAAAATATCTGATCTGGTAATTGGGATATCACAAACAATTTCTGATTTGTCTGCAGACACCTTGGCATCCAAAGACATTCTTGAAATGTATTTGGCTAATTCCTCTGGAGATGCTTTAATGCCAATGCAAGAGTTGATGTAATCTACTTTTGCACTCATTTGGCGGGGAGAAACATCTGGGGACACATATTTCTTTCCGTCAGGGTAAATAACCTCTACGGGCTCGACAGTGAATTTAACCTTTGCATAAGTAGAGTACATGGCTACAATAGTGTTCAGCACAACTTTGGCTTTGTTGAGGTCTGTAGCTGTACATTCAATGAAAATATTTCTAGAGTCTTTTGAGATTTTTGAATGATCCCCGTTGATAATTGGAGGTAATGACAATACTCGCTTTTCACCGTCGTACACAACTGGATATACAGGAGAATCTTTGATGATATGCAAGAATTTGCTTAATTTGCGATCAGACTACTATAAATAGACAATTACTTGATAAAATTCCATCAACTCATGCCCGTTCATTTGCTTGGTTTGGTTTAATGGAATGAAATTAATGTCCTGAGGTGCTTTGGCTTCATAGTAGAATTGCCCAGTAATTGTGTCCAAATCATGAGTTCCGATAGCAACTAGAGTACGTTTGCGACAAATATTATTGTGCAATTTATCCTGCAATTCAATAAAGCCATCGTAGCGCAACTGATCAAATTCAACATCTCTCAAAATGGCTGCAACAACAAAAGGACGAATTTGCAAAGTCTTTCTTAAATACAATTTACCTCTTTTCCTACATGTAATTGGTGCATTTTAGCAGGCAGAGTAACTTTGTAAACTGGTGGTCTTTCGATTTCCAAGTAAGTTCTAATCGCTCTGGCAATTCCTTCAACGCAGAGCATATCGTAACGATTGGCAGGAATATCAATGCGATACATTTTTCTATTCTCTCCCTCCTCTTTTCCCAATAATTCGTGAGAAGTGGTTACATCTTCAAGTTCAATTCCGAAATCAAAACATAAATCTTCAAATTCCTTATCAGCTGGGATTAAACACAATTACTGAATTCTTTGCCAATTTGAGCAAATAATGTAACAACGTCCACGTTAACAGTCGGCATATTGGATTGCTTTTTTGTTGTGAGTGAAAAAAAGTCGGCTTGATATCTGGCTCTCCAGGCTTGACTCACCAGAATCACTTTGCTCAGTACAATAATAATACGGTTCTAGATCACGGCCAACATCGCTTTTCAATAGTTTACTTTTTCACAGTGTTTGATATGAGCTTGAGCACTAAAGTTAATGTCAGTCTCATTTCAGATGGGCAACAGCAACTCTCTCATTACAAACTTGATTCCTGGTAGGGATTATCCGTCAGCTTTATCTGGCTATTATCAAACACAGGAAATAAATAACTAAAGTATATTAAATAATATATGGCTCAACTTTTGGTTCGGAGCGCACTTCAACAATTGTTGCTGCACTATCTTTGTCAGACCTTTCTTCCTCTACAAAAAGCTGTGCACGCTTTATTTTCAAGCGATATTTATGCAGAACTAGGGCAACGCATATCAGTAGCCAATAGCAAATATAACTGACTATGGTGCCGACAGTAGCTACTTTTCGATATCCAAAGAGGGCATTCATGATTGACCAAAATCCTGTATTTTCAGAGTAAGCAGGTGCGAAAACCCAAACATTTACTCTTGGATCAAAAATTACTGCGTCTGGATTATCGACATCCAAAGGTACTATTTTTGTCCATTCTCTGTCTTCAAAAGTGCCAACCGACTTGGATAAAAGCCCAGAAGCCATTAGAAATAGGATATAAGCTGAAACAATGTAAAACCATTTGAGAGCCAATTTGGCACTTCCACGATGTATAACATACCCAAGAGCTAGCCCAATGATAACACCACATACCGCAGCAATAGGGATAGATGATGCTGGTTCGCTAACAGCAACTCCCCCCATAAACACAACTGCTTCCAAGCCTTCTCTGACTACTGAAAGAAACGAGATCCAAAAGAACATATATACAGTACTTTTAAACTTTGTAATTTCGCACTCCAAATTCTCTTGCTGTGCTTGGTCGATTCTAGCTTGCAGCTTGCGGTGTAATTTGTCTTTCAGATCCTGCGTTTTGAGAATTGCAAATGCAGTAATTGTAATGAAAGCAGAGGCAACAGTGCCAAGGATTCCTTCCCACAATAATTCATTCTTGTCCCACAAGTTGTTGCCAAATCTATTGTTAAATATACTCTTACCTATACCAGATATAAATGACTACCGCCCCAAGCGCAAGTGTTAGAAGCAGACCTGAGCCAACACCAACGATTACAGCGTATTTGAGCTTTTTTGACAGCGAATCAAATTGGCCATCGTCGTTTAGTCTTCTGGCGAATGAAATCAAAACACTGACAATGATTGCAGCTTCAATTGTTTCTCTAAATATGATAAAGAACAGTGGTATCGAGAAATATTGCATTTGAATTTTTTGAGTAAGAAATCAGGCGGTGAAATACTTTTTTGACTTGAAGTGTTTCGGAATCTTCCGATGACTTTTTGCTTTCCGATGGCGGCTCCGCTGGAGTTTCTTCCAACCACAGAAGCAAACACGACCAAAAAGACCGCGTAATGTTAAATTGCAAATATTTCAAGTGCAGCTACTCAACTAATATTCATCTCCTGGTTCAACTACGTTCCTTCCACGAAATAGGTGGGGTGGATTTTTTTCGGGGAACCTGACCAATCAGATTTCAAGTAACTGAAAAGATTATATAACGGATGATTCAACATAATTCATCACCATGCTTTTATTTCTAGGACTGGTCGAAGCAGCAAGAGTAGTATACGACTGGAAA
>JADIIZ010000147.1:0-17450 GCA_027604345.1 Boothiomyces sp. JEL0866 | reverse complement strand
TGTTTGATCCTTGATTGTTGTTTTGATTATTGGATCCTTGATTGCCATTCTGACTACTACCATTGCCATTTCCACCATTATTTCCGTTTTGGTTTCCTTGAGTGCTTGAAGCTGAAGCCTGTGCAGCACTTTGTGATGTGGTAAAAGTAATTTGACCTTGACTGTTAGTGTCAGCCTCAGTAGTGGTAGCACTTTGGCTATTTACATTGGTAGTGCTTGATCCCTTCTTTCCAGTATCAGAGGCATTAGAATTCTGTGAGTTGTTGCCAGAGTTATTGGAATTTTGAGGATTGGCAGTGGGTGTGGATATAAATTCACGAGAAGTTTCCACTGTGGTAGTACGTGTCGGATCTTGAGATTGGGTAGATGGAATCTTATCTCCTTGGGTTCCCTTTCCCTTTGCACTTGGCGTGACAGAAGGAACTGCAGCCTCTTCAGCTGTGAAGGATGCAGTGGAACTATCAATTCCTTGATTATTGTTTTGAGAATTTCCTTGACCTGATGAATTACTGCCAGACTTTGCAGAGTTAGTTGGTTCACTTTTCTGACCAGCAGTTGCGGTATTGCTATTTGGATCAATAGGTTTAGTTATTTTTGGGACATCGTCCTTAGTTTGAACAGGTAAAGGCGAAGGTGCAGGGGAAGTTGCAGGACCACCTTGCTTAACATTATTGTTCTCTTTTGGAGATGGTGTTGGTGCTGGGCTTGAATCTTTGGTAACAGGAGAATCGCCTACACTTAGATTTGAAATACCTTGATTTGAACCAGGGACATTTTGAGATTTTTGACTGTCTGTCTTATCGCTAGGGTTTGGTTGGTTGTTAGAATTTCCAGAATTATTCTCACTTTTTGGTACTGGAGTGGAAATACTCTTTGTGTCACTTTCAGTATTTACAGGTTGTACATTAGAGTTTTGATTTTCGTTCTTGGCCTTTCCAGAGTTTTGGTCAACTGCAGATGGTGAATTATTGTCACCCTTTGATTCACCAGTTGCTTGCGGCTGAGGATTTGGAGAAGAATTATTGGTCTTTTTATCGGCTGGATTATTAGCATCCTTTTGAGTTCCAGTAC
Source organism: Boothiomyces sp. JEL0866 (assembly GCA_027604345.1). Taxonomy (NCBI): domain Eukaryota; kingdom Fungi; phylum Chytridiomycota; class Chytridiomycetes; order Rhizophydiales; family Terramycetaceae; genus Boothiomyces; species Boothiomyces sp. JEL0866. The sequence goes on along the minus strand of JADIIZ010000147.1, from coordinate 16,379 downwards.
CGTCCCCGTTTTGTTGATTTCCAGATTGCTGGTCATTCTTTTGTGGTTGGTTATTGTTTTGGTTTTGATTCGCTGGCTGAGGAGTTGCATCGCTTTTTGGATTATTAACTTGGTTATCACTCTTTGGCTGCAAAGGAGTATTGGATTTCTTGATTTGATTTCCAACATCGCTATCTTTGGAATTTTGTCTCTTGGAATCATCAGAGGATTTCACGCCATTATCACCCTGAGGTACACTATCTGGGGGTTTCTGGTTGTTGGATGAATTACTTTGCTTTTGAGCTTGGTTATTGGGACTCTGATTCTTATCACCCTGTGATTGATTGTTGCCAGACTTTTGGGATTGATTTTGGTTCTTGTCAGGTTGAGGTTGGTTGTTGTTAGAATCTTTTGGTTTCTGTGGTTGACTATTAGAACCTTGATTTTTATCACCCTGCGATTGGACATTATTCGAATCATTTTGCTTTGGAGGTTGTGGGGTTTGACTCTTATCACTTTGTGACTTGTCCCTCTTGGCAGAATTCTTTGAAGAATCGCCATTTCCGGTATTTTTAGCTGCTACAACTTTATCAGATAATGGAGTATTTGAAGGTCCACTGTTTTTCTGTTGGTTTTTGTTTTGTTGAACTTGGTTTTGACTTGCGTTAGTTACAGGTTGCGGTTTTGATTGTCCATTTTGTACACTTTTTACATTAGCGTTTCCAGCTAGAATTGGTTGTACCTGCAATGCCAGCAGAAAACAGGCTAGCGGTAACATTGAATAGAAAGAAATTTCGCTTGTGAAATGTTTTATGGAGTGCCCCAAATTGGCTCATACTATTGGTGAGCCAAGGTTTAATGTCAAAGATCGGGGAATCGTCATTGATTTGTAAATGGTCTGCCCAAGAGCTGATATCATTCCACGCATAGAAAGTCGACATCCAGTATTAATTAACACTTATTGACTGCAACTGTTTGAATGGCCTGAAGGGCTTCTCCAACGCTTAAATTAACGAAAAATAAAAAAAATGAACTCTTTTTACTATGCTTGCTGGCTTGCGACTCTTTTCCATTTATCCATTGTATTTGGAATGTTTTTTGCGTTGAATGTAAAGCTCGTCTTTGATCAAGCTTAACACAGCCAAGCCTAGCCAATCAAAATACACCACTCAAATTTCAAACTTTACGGATGGATATTGAGAACTGGTATAACCGAATTCCAGCAGTAACTAGAATTTACATTACTCTGGTCGCACTGACTTCTCTTGGATGTGTAATTGCGATTTAATCTAGCAACTAAAGCTGTTCAACAAATATCAATTATTCTTCACTTGGCCGCTATTCTGGCAGGAAGGACAGGTATTATAGATTAATACAGTACTGGCGATTATTAACCACATATCTGTATTTCGGTTCAATATCAATCGACACAGTCTTTCACTTGTATTTCTTGTAATTGGTTATTTATTTAGATTACAATATTGTCAGAACTTGGAGGATGATTTCTACAGAGGAAAGAAACCAGAGTTCTTATACTTTATATTGTATTCGATGGTCAGTATAACGGTATTTGCGAAATAATCTAGGTGTTGTCGGTGGTGTTTAATCTGAATCAGTATGTTCCGTTCTTGTCTTCTTCCCTTACGTTTACCCTCACTTATCTATGGTCAAGAAGGAATCCAGCATTGAGAATCTCATTTTTAGGAGTCTTTACGTTCAACGCTCCTTATCTTCCATTCACATTGATTGGGTTTACGCTCTTGCTGCACTCTAGTATTCCATGGGCAGATTGTTTAGGACTGATTGTGGGACATTTCTATTACTTTTTTGAAGATGTCTATCCAAATATGCCTGCGTCCAACGGAGTGCGAATCTTGGCCACCCCAGAATGGTTCAAAAGACTGTTCCAACGACAAGTTGTAATTGAAAGGATACCGGACTTGCGAATGGAAGACCTGGAGCCTGTTCCTGTTGCTGAATAAAAAAATGTACAATATTTTTGTTTTCCTTATGAGAAACGAACTGTTTCAAGTCCAAATAATTATAGATAGGCAGCCACTATTAGAAGACCAGTTGGATGACTATGTCGAATGGAAAAGAGCGGTAATATCGGGCCAGCCTGGAAAACAGTACGGCATATACATTTCACTAAATCCTACCATCCACATATCCTCAGAATGTACATTCAGGTACGAAATTCAAGTCAATAGCCAGACATTGCGCAAAGGCGTCTTTATCAAAAACAGAAATCATTACATTGAAGGAATGCGAACAGGTGCAACTCTTCATCCATTCAAGTTCAATGATTACCTTATACCTGGAAACATCCTAATAAAGTTCTGGAAGTGTCGAATTGTAGAAAGTATGATTCCAACAAAGCAGCAGTTACATTCTATGGAGAAAAAGATGTCAGAGATGGGATCTAACATCCTTGGTGAAAGTGTCAACCGTACTCTACCAAAATACTATGATCATATCGATTTAGACAGTGCTTGTTTGGTATTTGAATATGGCTATCGTTTTGAGAATTTAATTACCCGTAAACGACAAATAGAAGACACTAGATCCGATAAAAGAGTAAAATTGTAATAAATAGAGATAATATCTATTGCTAGTTATAACCCAACAGGAATTCCTCAATCATCTTTAATGTGTAGAGACCTTGGTCCCCAGGTGCCAGGTGCCCAGCATTCAACAACTCAAACCGAACCAAGTTTTCATACCGAGTGTAGTAACCAGCAACTTGCTCTTGTCTCCAAATTTGACGTTCAGCTTCCAAATACTTGTTCTGATGTTTCCACTCGACATTTTCAATCCATTCCGTATTTGACCATACTCCATCTCGAAAATCAAACTGGCCTTGGTATAGCAACACCTTGTATTTGTTGTCTAGCAGTTCAGGAAAATATGAGGCTGCAGATTGCATAATATCGTCTCTCATGTGAATATCAATATTTGGATCTTTTCCGTATGGGTGGTTCCCAACATTTATTGCTTTTCTAGTAGACTCCAAATCGAAAAATGAAATCATTGGATCTCTATTGTATTGTATAGAACTCTTGCGTACATCGTACCAATTGATACTTCCTGATTCAGTCTTAAAGACATTGAACAACGTTTGGCGAGCCTTTAGCGCATTTTCCCAATCATGTTGACAGATATGGTAAACGGCTAATTTTGCTAATCTATCTATTTCATCTGCTACTTTGTGTGAAACCAGACCTAAAGCTAAAGCCAGTGGTGCATGGTATTTAATTTGAGTAACTGGGTCTGTGAGACCATTGCCTATTCCTAATCCTGCTAGCGGTATTTTAGAATCGTCTCTCTTTTGATTTGCCTTGTGTATATGGTACGCAACCGCAGGTACGTATTTCCCAGCATAACTTTCCCCAGTTAGATACAATTTGGACTTTAACTGATCAGGAAATATGGTGTAGAATTGATCCAAAAAGTAGATAATATCTTTAGCCACTGCTGCTTGATTTACTGGATATCCATCTTTATAAACAGGCTTGTCGCTGCGCTTATAAGGAAGGCATTTTTGCGTAAAAACCGTCAAACTGGAATCAATCAAGTCGCTTTGAGGAATAAAATCAAAGTCTTCTTGTGATTTTGGGTTATTTCCAACATAGCTAAATCCAGTTCCCACTGGATTGTCAATGAACAACATTCCAGCATGTTTATTCCAAGTATTTGGATTCTTTTCAATCTTTTCGTTGATAAAGAAGGGACCCATTTCATAGAATAGTCCAATCATGGAGCTTGAACCAGGTCCGCCTTGTAACCAAATGATCAATGGAGGGTTCTCTTCCAAAGGAACCTGAGCTTCAAAATACCAAAAAAAGATTGATTTTTCCTGTTTTGTGGTACTAAGATTAGTGATAAATACGCGATGGGTATTAATCCAGAGTATGACGGAGGAATGTCCCAGACAGATGGTAACTCTCCAACCTTGTACGCATCTCGTTTCTCTGTCAGCAGGTTCTTTTGAACAGTGAGGGAATATACGGCGGTAATCAGAGTCACTCGCATTTGGCAAGTTTAATTTGGCGGAGGTGAGAAAACAAACATTCTGAGTTTCAAAATTTACAGTAATTTATTAACAGATTATAACTTAATGGTGTTCTTCAATTGCAGGCAGTTGAGCAGAAAATACGCTCATGTCAATTTGGCTGTATAATAGGGAGTGTCGTCTTGTAGATTGGTGACGTTCAACAGGAGACGCAAAGTTTTTCATTTGATTGTTGTAGTTGAATATTTCAGAAAGTTCCATCATTGCGTTGTTCTTGGATTGTGGAGTAATTGGCGAGCAGAACGAAGTTGCTGGTGCGTCATTGAAATTGAGGTTCAATTGGGTAACTAGTGTTTCAAGTGCAACTGGTCTGGTAGCTTGTGCTTTTTGCATTTTGGAGAATCTGTCAAATTGTCTCCCTTTATATCCCTCCTCCAGTTCTATGATTCAACAGTGGGCATGTTTCATTTGTGCTGAAACGACACCCCTCTTGTTTTGCGTGAAGTTTGAAACCAAGGCAATATTACATGAACTAGGGTTGAGAAAGAACAGCGCAATAATACAAGGAAAGCAACCCAGGCCAATGGTAGCTGTGTGATTTTCGCAGCAGTACCTGCATAGCAATTTACATCTAAAGTCTCTATTTTGTTGGCTTTCCCATAGGGCTCTTTGGCGCTGGACCCAACTTAAAGTATCTATCCTAACAAGGAGATCAAAGTAAAGCTATCAGGGAATCAGATACCTTGAAAGCCGCTAAAGTATACCTTAATGCCCTTCCAGCCTTTGCTTGTAGATTGTACAGGCATATAGCAATTTGAGCAGCTCATCTCACATTCGAGCAGCTCATCTCACATTCGAGCAGCTCATCTCATATTCGAGCAGCTCATCTCGCATTCGAATAAATTAATCCCTTTCATGAGTTCCTCGTTAAGCGAAACACAGTGTATACATTATCTTGCGCAGAAAATAATTTAGAAAAGTAAATGTCGTTCATCAAGCAACAACTGAAAATTGCAAGGGAAGCAATAGCGCAAAAGAATTTTGAATATGCACAAGGATTGTGTGAAACTATTCTGGAGAATGATCCGTCGAATTACAATGCAGCTGTGTTTCTCGGATTAGCGTGCAAGGAGTTATCGTTAGTTAACGAATCTCGTAAAGCATACGAAACCGCCATTAAAATATCACCATTGCAAACGTTAGCTTACCAGGGATTATTAAAGTTGTTTGAATCAGAAAAAGACCAGCAAGGGATATATCAGCTATCAGGAGTGCTTGGAAAAATTTATCTGAGTAATGGAGATGCACAAAAATATCTGGAGTGTCTAAATCGTCAATTGGATATTGCAAAGTCCTTGGAATTAGTCAATGAAACATTAACCATATTACAAGAGTTTCTCCCTGGGTCGGAATCTTACGATAAAATAAAAGATTTGGATATTCCCAATCCACTCCTGGCGTTGTCAGAATGTGCAGAAATTTGCGAAAAGAAATATTATGATACCATCGAAAAGGAAATCAAAGTCAGGAGAATGAGACTTGGCGCTGACCCACTCCCGGTAATTCAATTCAAAGTAGAAAGCGAGTACATCTTGGATGCACCAGTAAATGAATTTAATGTAGCTTGATTCAATTTACGAAAGCATATTTGAATTGGATTTAACAAACCAGCAGCTTTCTCGTTTCTGTTCTAAATATCTAAAGTTCATGATCAGAAAAGTTCTTCATGTTGGAGATAGGGAAAAGGTTCAAGTTTTTCGAAAATTATTGGAAAAAGCTAATGATTGTCTATCAAAGTCATTTTCTCCAATAGCTTTGCAACTGGTTATTGAAAATCGCGATGAATTACTAGGTAGTTGCAAAATTTACACCAGATGAACGAGACGACTCCAATTTCACAAATTACCCAGAGGATGATGTTTATTATAGCCTTATATCTGCTTACAATTGCTGGAAGGAAAAGGATTTCATTGAAGGAATTGAAAAAGTATTAGAGGCACTTGAAAAATATGAATCGAGTATCTTTGGCCACCAGCTATTATCTGAAATGTATTTCGCACAAGGAGAGTGGCAATTGGCGATTGACTCTTGTGAAAAGCTAAAGAAAATACTTTCTGACCAGACTTTAAAATACGGTGTGTCTTTAAACAAGTAGTCTTTTTGTAATTTTAGGATTTCAACCAGCACTGAGCTTATTTTAGGAAACTCTTTCTCAAACTTGGGTGAAGCTTTCTCGACCCAGGCTTTGACAGTATTTAAAGCCATCCTTCAACAAGATGCTAGTAATATCGCTGCGCTATCAGGGTTAGGAAAAGCGTTACTTGGGATTTGCAAATTACCTGAAGCCAAAAAATGTTTTGAAAAAGTTATTAAACTCGAACCATCAAATGAAGTTGCCATATTAGAGATTGGATGGGTTGAATATTTGTTGGGGAATTCTTTGGAGTCTGTTAAGATTCTCAAAAATTTAATACATTCCAGCGAATCTAGTTTAGCTCACTTTCGCCTGGCAAAGGTTTATTGGGAGATGGGGGGTAAGATTAGTATTTAATATCAGGTGAATTCAAGAGTGATAAGCAATTTGCGCACGCCCATTTGATTCAAGCAATCAAATTGGACTCGACCAACTCTGCTCCGTTCACATTCCTCGGTCAGTATTATTTGGAATTGGATTCCGATATTGTAAGAGCTTCAAAGTGCTTTAGCAAAGCAATTTCTACAAACCCTAAGGATGAAGATGCGGTATCAAAGCTGGTTGAAATTTGGCTTGGCCAAGACAAGCTTAAGGAATCAGCAGATCTATTGCTGCAATACGTAGGGTTGGCTCCAAGAACTACCTGGGGATGGAAAAAATTAGGGATAATCAGCATGGTAACACTTTTTAATATTTAGAGCTCCAATATGTACGCTAATGCAATTAATTATCTGCAAACTGCTTTAAGAATTATACCTAAAGATGTCATTTGTTGGGTGTTACTTGGAGAAGCTTATGCATTTGAAGGCAAGTATGTGGCAGCATTGAAGGCTTTAGACAGAGCAATCGAACTTGACGATTCGATTTATACCTCTTACTACTTTAAAGGTTTCGTGAATCAAAAACTTGGTAATTTTGTGGATGCAAAATCAAATTATTATACTGTAATTGAAAAATTAAAGGAACGGGGACTGAATAATACCCTTCATGCAATTTCAACCTTCAAAGGAATGTGTGAAAATTTAATTTTCTACGCAAAAGAGCAATTTGAAAATGGGGCATATGGATCATGTCTCCTTTTATTGCTTGAATCTATTGGTATTTGCAGCTCTGTATTTTCACTCCCGGATGCCCCCATTCAATGTTTTGCCAAACTTTTTGCCGATTCATGCATTCAGATATATAGATTGGTCCCAGAATTATTCCTTAAAGACCATCTCAATACAATTATTAGTGCCTGCCAACTTCTGGTGAATCTATATGGAGAGAAGCTTCAGCAATTTGAACTTGAACCTTATACCTGTTCGGAATCATTGGATCAGTTGCTCTATGGGGCTTCTGTTGGGTATCAAGTTGCGATTGTCACTTGTGAAGCTTCAAAGAATACACAATTGGCAAACTACTGCCATGACTTGGGATTATCACTATATTACAGATCTAAAACTTCAACCGAATATTCAGAGGGGATTTTGGAGTCTTCCATAAAATTTTTAAAGATATCATTAAGGTATTCACCAGACTCTATTTCTTCATGGAACACTTTGGGCATTGTTACTCATAAAATTAATCCAAAAATATCACAGCATTCGTTCATCAGAGCTTTGGAATTAGATTCTCAAGTAAAATTTGATTAATTTAGCTTGGATTCTTGTGGTGTAATTTAGGCTATTTTTACTACCTCAATGGGGATATAGATTTAGCTGGTCAATGTTTTGCGAAATGTCAAAGTGTGGATCCAGAATATTCTTTGGGATGGTTAGGACAAGCACTAATTGCCGAAACTTTGGGATCTGAAGAGTTTGATTTGTTCGAACATTCATTTGAGCTTGGAAAAGTTACAAATTTTGAAGTAATGTACAATTACGCTCGACAATGCTATATCAAACCTGGCCAATTTCAATCAGCCATTATTAACGGCGCATTCGCACTTTTGAAATGTGTAGAAAAGAGATATCAAGATCCAACAATGTTAAACTTGTATGGTTTGTTATTAGAAAAGTTAGGACAGACAGAACAAGCTGTAGAAGCCTTCAGAAGTGCAATTAATTTGATGGATGAAAATGACAGTTCTAGGTATCTCTGCATGGAAAATCTGGCTCGAAACTTGTGTGCTTCTTCAAACTTTGAAGAATCTGTCCAAATTTTCAAATCGGTTGTTGCTGCACCGCATCGTGACGCATATTCTTTTGTGGGATATGGTATTTCTCTATTCTTTAATGAAAACTATGCTGAATCTATGTCAGCATTTCAGTCTGCGTTGGACTTGTGCGATGGAAATTCTGATACCAGCTTATTTATTGATATCTCTCTCTACCTTACCCAAGTTTTATTTGCTATTGGTAGTGATGACCATATTGCTCTTGCCAAACAACAACTTTTGCAATGTTTCTCCCACAATCCTACTGCTGCTCGACCAATCCTCAATCTCTGTTGCTTAAGTGTTTTATTAAGTGATTGGAATCTTGCACAATCTTCAGCTGCAGAGTTGATTAAAATCGAGCCACAATATCTGGAATCGCTTGATTTTGACGTAGATTTTGTTCTATCTCGTATGTTTGTTTTACAAAATGATTTTGAAACCGCAAAAAGATTTTTGGCTAAAGCTGTACATAGGTATCCGTGGAAGGCAAAGAGGTGGGCCAGATTGTCCGAGTTCATCTATACGTAATTTAATATTAATGTAGACATTTATCTCCATTATCTCAAACCGCAATAATCCTTTCAGAGAGCGCACTAGAAATTTCGAAAGCTATTCAACCATCGATTCACGCAGAATTAAATTCAACTATCAACATCTCTGAAATACACAGAATATCTGGTGTTGCTTTGATGGCAGCTGGAGATCAAACGATAAAATCTTCACGAATACTTTCAAAAGCAATTATGATGAATCCTAGTAATGCAAAGAATTGGGTAGCGCTTGCACTTGAAAAAGATAGCAGCTCGGAAAGTGAATTATCCCAAAGGTGCGCTAACTCTGCAATAGCGTTACAACATGATTCTGATATCTCAAAGTGGGCATCTTTAGTCATTTCAAACGGCCAATTAACCTCAAATCCAGATTCTGTTCAAGAATGCATCACTGTTTGTGATAACATTGCGTCTAGTGCTCAAGGAGCTCTGCAACAGACAGCTTATGGAATTTTAGGTACAGCACTTTTCAGAATGAATGATCTAGCTTCCAGCATTCAAGCCCTCAAACAATCAGTGGTTCTGGCATTGAATTCAAGCTCTTGGATATATTCCCTTCACATGTTAGGTTCCATTTATCTGCAAAACAGCTTTGCCAGTGCAGCAATTGAATGTTTCAAGAAAGCACATGAAGTTTCGTCAAATCCCGCATCTCTAACCCTGCTTGCGGGAGCCTTGTTACAAGCAAACGAGATACAGCAAGCACATGAAATTATCATGCAGGCGTCGAAGCAAGTTCCGAATTCCATTGGAATGAAATTCATTCAAACACTGGCAAACTTCAAATATAATGCAAAACAAAACAAATCAAGAATAACAAAAAACAAAGAGTTATTAAATTCTTGCATCGACACAAAATACTATAGTTGGTTGGAATCTCAGCTAGTCTGAGTGTATCTTGTTAATATATATCTTACTTGTTTAGACATTTGAATCCATAGATTTACATTCATTGACGGCGTAGATCGGTCAGGTATAAAATCATGCCCGTACACAAGAATTTCTTGCTGCTTTGTAACGACATGATCATCAAACACAACTGCTTTATATCCATCATGAATCTGAAGCTTTGCTCCTTTCAATGCCCTGCCCCTAAAACTGGCTTCAAGGTCATTATCAGGCACAAGGTATTTATCTACATTTGCTTCCCCATTGTATTCAATTCTGCATGGCAACTGCTGAATCAATACTGGCTTGTCGTCTGATTCCGTAAACGCTTCCTTTGGGATTTTATAATCTTTAGTCATTTGTCCGGACAACTTTTTAATTTTCCTTTATTTCTTTTAAAATCTGCGGTTCGTTTTGATACGGCTGAAGACAGACTGCTGGGTTGATTTCGAATATCTTTAACTTGATTTCAGTGAGCGGATTCTCGCACAACTGGATTGCAATTCGCATATTTTCAAACCAGTTTTCAAGTTGGTTGTCGTTCAGGTTTGTTGCAGTGGACAGAAACTTTGCTTGTGAAAATGAAGGGTGCAAGTTGGTGATATTGTAGTACGTCCACTCCAACAAAAGCAAAAGTGATTGTTTGGTAGTACTGATACCAAACTCAGTAACCGTGTCAGAGTGATATTGCAACGAGACTGGATTGTTTAGTTGTAGTGTTTTTTGTTTCATTTTAGCATAGTCGACGAATGATCGTAATTTCTTTAAAATATTTCGTCCAGCTTCTGAATTGGAATGAATTTCCGTCTTTCTTTTCTTGTAAGTTTGAAGTGCGGAATACATAATGGCTGTCAACTGGCTAAGGGTGAGAGAGTCATAAGCTCGAATTTGAAGTTCATCCAAATACAAGTTGAATTCTTGTAATGTTGTAGCTTTTGAAGATGGAATGATTGCTTGCGCTTCGGATTGAGCGTTACTAATAAAACTTTGAACATTTGATTTTCTGAAATGATCCATGTGTAAACTGCAGGAGACTGCGGTTTTATAATTGACAGAAAAGTCGTGTCAAAGTCAAATGTACAAATTACAATTTATTTACATTTAATAAAAATCCAATACTTCTTTCGCAGTGTCATCCCTGAAGTAGTAATGCAACAACCGCTTTTCAACCAATGAAAGAAAAAAGTCTTCCTGATCAATAATTGAAACCATGTGGTCCATATCATAATAAATTAAGCAAGAGTTATTAGGGATATCTACTTTGTCTTTCAAGTTCTCCATGAAATCGTTGAACCTGGTGGTCGTGTCTACCCACATACAGACAGTGTACTTGTGAGTATGTACTTTGATTTTGATCTTGTCAACAAAACGGGTTGACCGATAGGAATCGATGGATGAGAAACCACTATCTCTTCTTTTGAATGTGGACATATGCAGGAGGACTCTAATCAAAAGTTAGCGGTATTATATACTGAATTACAAAAGGGATCGTGTTTTAAGATGCGTGTTTCAGGTTGAGGTTCCGAGTTGTAAATTCAAGGGAATTCAAGGACAACTGGATAGTGGAACTGTAACCAGACCACCAATGTCAAGTGCATGTCAACGCTAAAGTAAGTGCGCTGTTATATTACAATTTAGAATGTTATTTACAAGTCGATATTCTCTCGTAATTATGACGTGTCCTGCAAAATTGCCCCCTCCTTAAAGTGAAATGCCAAAGAAAATTCAATTACTCAACTTGAATATGATTGGCTCATGGAGTTATTGACACATGTCTAGCGATAGGAATATAATGTTGATTACAGTTAAATTTTATTGAAGATAAAAATGCACAAGATTGAGGTTCTGTTTCAGAGCCAGCTGAAAATCAGACTGATCTTCAATGAACTCCAAATTATCTGATTCGGCGTTCATATAGGCGATATCGCTATAAGCTGCTAATGGTATGCGGTCAATTAATGAGGATATAAATTTTTCAAAAGTGTCATTGGTAGTTAACCACAGGGTGATTGTGTTTTCTGGAGTATGAACTTTGACTTTGGTCCTATTTTTACGAACTGATTTTATACTTTTTCTGTTTGCAAATATTTGAATTGAAGATCGTACTGATAGTGCTCGTTGAGTTGGAGCACTTTTTGGGATTGGTAATGAGGACAAGATAGATTCAAGTTGTTCTGCAGAGACATTTTGCGTTATGAAGCTCATTCAAAATATGTTGATGTGGGCGTGGAATCAGAGTGGACTTATATATCATTCTCAAACAGAGATGAGTAATTTTTATGGTGGGCTTTGCAACTTGCTTGTCTGGTTGTTGAAAGCCACCAAATGGAAGAATATTAATTTCAACAACTGAGCGAGACAGAAGGATGGTGAAGCTTTGGATTCGTAATGCTCATCCGTAAGCTTAAAGAACCACGATTCGTTTAAATTTTCATTGATGTTTTAACTTGAACCAACCCCTTGTTGAGCCTGTCAAAAAGCGCACAAATTAATTTTAAACCGGATAACCTGGATTTTTGAATTTTTAAATAATTTTATTATAAATAATCATTATTTACATGAGGCTCGAAGAATGAGGCTAATAGAAATCAAGAACGTCATTGTCTTTTGCTGTGTCCTTGGCAATATAAAAGTGCTTGATTTTGCTACTAGTAGACATGACCATGAAAAAGTCATCGTCATCAACGACTGTGATCATAGTGTCTGGGTCATCTTCATCTGGGAAACATAATTGGGGAGTATCGTTTCGGTTCATCTTATCGCACACCTGGTCGAGGAATTGATCAAACTTGATGCTTTGGTTGACATTCATTGAAATGGTGGATTTGTCAGTATGGATCTTCACTCTGATTGTACCGGCTTCTTCATAACCAGAATCGCTTCCACTGCCTCTTGACCTACCCAGTGTTTTACTTCGAGGCATAGGTTCAGGTTCAACTCTAGGGGCCTTGCTAGTTGGGAGAGAAGACTTTCTAGAATAGATTTTCTTTGGCTCTTTTGTTTCTCTGGCTTTAGGTGGACTTCTTGGTCTGTCATCTCTTGTTCTTGGATTACTATCCTTTGGCGGGGTCCTTGGAGCCGTCTGGCTTCTACTTAATGGTGGATTTGGAGTTCTTTTAGTTTCGGTTTGGCTCCTTCCAATCGTGGCTGTTTGCTTGAAATCTGATTTACCCAAAGTTGGCGATGACACAGCTTTCAAAAGGGCTTTTGGTTCCTCTTTAATGGTTTTCTTGCGAGCCAACGTGGTTGTTGCATTCACTTCAATGTCCAAAACAGCTGTAGCGCCAGTGAAACCAATAAACCCTGGACCATCTGGACCGCCTCCATCGGAATCAATGACTAATTTCGCCTCTCCCAAGAATTCTTTCTTTTTCAAGTTCTTGATTTTTTGGTCTGAAAGGGAAAAGATGCAACTAAATGGGACAGTAAAGAGGGTGACATTATCGTTTCTTCTTGAGGAGCCAATAACACTTTTGTGGTCTTCTGTTTTCATGTGCTTTGATGCTTCTTGGATATACCTGGATGCTCCATTATTGTCATTGAGTTGTTCGCAACACATGGCGATGTTGTACAACACTTCGCATCTGTACAATTTGAACTTTAGTCCTAGCTGCTCATAATCTATAAAGTCGTTCTCTAAGAGTAGTTCTAAAGCCTTCTTGAAGCAAGCTTCTGCCTGTTCATATTCATAGAGCATGAAACATGCGTAGCCTTTTTGGACATACCCAACCGCACAGAATTGATCCAACTGTAGACATTGAGTATACATAATGTTGCTGCTTTCATGATCATCTATTCTGGAATAGATCATCCCGATATTGAAGAGGATTTTAGAATACGGTCCTACATTTCTAAATAGCTCTAATGCGTCCTGTAAATTTCCAAGTTTGTAAGCTTCGTTAGCTTCAACCCAAAATTGCAATTCATCTTTTGTGGTCATGTATTTTTAGTGTACAAATTCGAAACAGTTTTTTGCGTCTTTTATTAAGGGCTTTTGATTGACAGGAGGCTTAGGTCCACCATTTCCGATACGCAGCCTGTGGGCTCGCTTAAAAAATGAAACCATCCCTACTAGGCTTCAATTGCTGGCTCAAATCGTTCAGGTTCTGTTTATAAATATTCAGCTTCCCAAACAAGCCCTAAAAAATGGCAAAAGGAATTCAAAGAAGCGCAATCCAAGAATGGGTTAAGTGGCAGATTATCACGGCTTCAGTATTTTTAGTAGATGGAGGAATCTATTGCTTATTCCCTGGTAAAGACTATCCTACATTTACTGAAATCTTTGGTGCTCCAAATGTATTTCCAGATTTAGGCCCAATTGTACAGTATGGCCCAAGTAATCAAAGTGGAGAGTTCTTTTTAGCTCCACCGGATCCAATCTTTGGTCCTTCGCTACCGTTAGTTGGGTTTGTCGCTCTATTTGCAGCCGTATTATGTTTTGCGATTGAATCAGACTTTATCCCGGCGATGGCATCGATCCATGAAATGTCAAATGGACTTCGAATTATCATGTACGCAGTTTTTGGTGTCATCTGCATCAATCAGCTCACACTAATTCAACCTGCGCTGTATTTACTGGTTGCAGCCGGAATGTTAATCTGGGATAGTTGTTCCCCGGAAACTCCGCTTCCTAAATAATGTAGATATATATCCAAATAAAAATACTATTTATAACCTCAATTTTACCTTTGAAGATTGTTTTGAAAGGACTCGTGAAGAATGGAAATCTTCGCACGAAAGCTTGCTGGATCTGACTCAAAATCTAGTAGCTACTAGAGCCTGAAATAATTCGGGTTCATGCTTAGTAGTGTGGTGCTCATTCTCATTCTCTGTTCAGGAATAATTTGTAATATGGATCGGAGCGGGAAGCCTTTCAGATGGACTCTGAAACATTACATAATTGCAAAGGCTAACCGACCGGGAACTGCCTTGATATATAGGCCAGTGTAAATTGTGTCATCATTTTACCGAATGGCAAAAGGAATTCAAAGAAGCGCAATCCAAGAATGGGTTAAGTGGCAGATTATCACGGCTTCAGTGTTTTTAGTAGATGGAGGAATCTATTGCTTATTCCCTGGTAAAGACTATCCTACATTTACTGAAATCTTTGGTGCTCCAAATGTATTTCCAGATTTAGGCCCAATTGTACAGTATGGCCCAAGTAATCAAAGTGGAGAGTTCTTTTTAGCTCCACCGGATCCAATCTTTGGTCCCTCGCTACCGTTAGTTGGGTTTGTCGCTCTATTTGCAGCCGTATTATGTTTTGCGATTGAATCAGACTTTATCCCGGCGATGGCATCGATCCATCAAATGTCAAATGGACTTCGAATTATCATGTACGCTGTGTTTGGAGTGATTTGCATAAATCAATTAACTCTAATTCAGCCGGCCATCTATCTCATAGTTGCAGCTGGTATGCTAATGTGGGATAGTGCCTCCCCAGAAACACCGTTACCTAAATAGTTTAAATGTAAATAAAATGTTATTTAACAACATGTAATTTTTTTATTATCCATTGCGAAATATCAACTACCAGGATGTTATTGCAAGATCCAGCCTTGGCCTGCTAGATTCCTAGAGTAGCTGTGAATTAGCCTATCAATTACGCCAGCACATGTTCCCATAGCTAATGTCCCCGATTTGGTGACGAATTTGACAGATTATGTGACGTATGTTGGTTTAACTTTGGTAAAAACTTGTAGAATTATGGCCTGGGACCTTGGAGGGTTCAACCAACAAAGTCAGGACCAAGGGGGTTTTACGCCTTCAAAAATTTTTTAGGCTGTTTCATTTGACGCCCATTTGTAAAAGCCCATACAGCCAAAGAGCCTGAAACAAGACAATGGATAAAATGGATTCATAATCCTTACTAATTTTCATTCAACTGTTACTCAACATGGTCGAATTCAACAAGAGGTTTATTATCTTCCATGTCCTATTTTGGACAGGACATCTCATCGCATTTATCTATGGTTGGATGTAAGTCTAAAACTGACATTAGAAAACAAAGAGATGACCATGAACTTAGAGTACTTGATACTATTGGTATGTCTGTATTGGCGTCCAGAGGTGCGGGGTTTGTAATGTCCATCGACTGTTCTCTCCTACTGCTTGGTGTTTGTCGAAATATCGTTAGAGTCCTACGTCAATCGTTTTTGAACAAGTGGATTCCGTTTGAAGAGAATCTATATTTCCACAGATGGGTAGCTTACTCAATGATCTTCTTTGCCCTTGTCCACACAAATGCGCACTATCAAAATTTCTTTACTGTACAATACCAATTACCGCAAGCTAACTTGGGACAAGCATGGAACATTCATTTGACTCAGTGGGGTGGTGCTACTGGACACGTTATGTTGTTCATCTGCTTCCTAATGTTCACCTCTGTGAAAAGAGAAGTCAAACACAAGAACTTTGAATTCTTTTGGTACACCCATCACTTGTTTGTTCCATTCTACTTTTGCTTGTTCTTCCATTCTTATGGCTGCTTTGTAAAATCCGCAGACACTAAACAATGTAAAGGTTACCACTCCAACTATGGTACTATTCCAATTTTCTGTATCTACATTGCCGAAAGATTGCTTAGAATGTACCGTGCTAACCAGCCAACTGAAT
>JADIIZ010000146.1:0-17637 GCA_027604345.1 Boothiomyces sp. JEL0866 | reverse complement strand
ATCTAGGAAGAACTAATGCCATCTCAATATGAATGCTAGAAACTTTTTCTATATTGGAATCTTGAATTAATAATTAATTAGTATATTCCAAAATATCAATTTGCGACTGTGTATGATAATTCATTAGGCTGTTCGGCTAACTCAGAGATATTTAGTTGCAAATACAATTGGAAATTCCTTGGCGGTTGATTTAAGACTGCAAAGAAAATAAATACCTTTAATTGGTATCAAACATTAAATTGCCTTCTCTGGGATTTAATAAGTTGTAAATATCAACTCCAATCAGCTAGTATTACTTTTGCCAGTCTGCTTTGCTTCAAAGGTCAAACAATTCCTTTTGATTTCATAATTACGATGGAAAAGTCAAAGTCTTTCAAATCGACAAGCAGTGATATCGAGCAATACAAATTTGTATAACGAAACAACTCACTCGGGATTATTATATTGAGATGTGACTCTAAGAGCTAGTGATGACAAAGAACCTTTAGTGATTGCTGAAACAAAGGAAGCAAGATGAGCACAATCAATGGTCAAATTATGGTTCAAAGGACATGAAGAGGAATAAGTGTGGCTTGGTTATTTACTTTCTCAGTCCTTGCTTTCTCGTAATAAACAAATGCAAAGGCCATTCACAAATTATTATAGAATAAATAAGTGTTGGCAATTTTTTTTGCGATTAGAGTGCGTAACTTTGAATCCAAGATAAAATCTCACATTGATTTGTTTTTCATTGAGTTGAAATTCTTTTTCATTTTTCCCAATGGATATTCGCACCCTCTGCGACTGGGAAGAACCTACACTACAAATACAACTAAAGGACGACATGCAAATTTCTCAATTTGTTGATTACTCAAAGCACCGTTTTGAAGACGACATTTGCTCAACAAGTTCGTTTGATTCTGACTATTTGGAATTCTTTTATGAATCAAATCGATCAGCGCTGGTTCAAAAAAGTGTTCCTGCCACTGTGGGAAGCTCCTCCAACAGCATTCTTTGTAAGGCGTTTGTCAGTGAAAAAAGCAGCAGCTCAAAAACTTATTCTACCTATCAAGAATCATATGAAAGCGAATATCCGGAAGTTGAAGAGAGTGTATCACCAGTAAATAAAAGAATCAAACTGGAACACGAAAAACCCAATGACTCTGTAAATCAGTTATCTACAACTGAACAGCGCAATCCTTCAAATGCACATCTGTCAGAGAATGATCGACTATTTGAAATTTGGGCAAAAACAGCAATTAAAGGCAGTATCGACTGCTTCAAATTCTTTGATCCTGCATACCATAGTCAACATGACGCAAATAGCCAGAATAATTTAGACGCAAAGGAAGCTGAAGAAGTTGCGAAAGTAGGGCATTTCTTTTTAAATTGGCAAATAGATACGATTGCTTTGTTTAGCGATCAATTTACGCTTCTTACCCAAGGATATAAATTGGAATTGTCTACTTTGGAAGCTGGAAGTTATACAATTGGAACTTCCCGAATTTGCCAACTAAAGGTTATTAAGTCAATGCTGGGTAGTCCTTCATGCCCAGACCTTCTTGGAACGATAACCTCCTTTGGTGAAGGTCAGCAAAAGTATCTGACGCTTTCTGATCAATTCAAAGATTCAGACAAGAAACTTTGGCTAGAGCCTGGATTTGTGTATTACCTCAACGAATTCGTCACTCTTGAAGTTTACAACGATAACGTGTTTAGAATCTTTGATGTATCTAGATCTGTGTATACAGATGTGATGCGCAACCCGCCAGATCTGTTTTTCCCATACAATTCCAATTTAATTTTCATTGGCGAAGCAATTACAGACTTTCTCCTCAAAGTAAATTTCTATGGCAAAGACCTAATATTTGATATCGAATACAATAGCAATACCCGATTATCTTCTGTTATATACACTGACCCTGTAGCCAAACTGCAACGAGTTTACCCTGTTAGAGCCATTGATTTGATCAAAATATCATCAAAGAAATTCATAATGAACTTCAACTTTTCTTATCCGACCAATACCTACCGGACTGTACTTGAAGTTAATAGTATCGGCCAACCGATGCTTGGTGGAGCCAACCCATTTTATTTTTAGAATTTGAATATAATTTTGATACATTAGTTTTGTTCGTTTTTGTACTGCAGAAAACAGTAACGACGAGTATTCAGTGTGACAGGCGGGATTATCAATTCAATTCTTGATTTATTAAACTTGTCCAACTAATGGTCTAGTTTCATTGTCATCGGTTTTAGAAACGGCGTTCCAGAATCGAATCACTGCAAAGAGATAGCCCCATATCAAAATGTATTTTATCCCCAAGAGAACAACCAAACCAACCAAAGGAACGTTTGGTTTATACATACTGCTGATTGAAGCAATATCAAAGATGAATTCAATAAAAGCAACCAACAATCTGAGCCAAGTATAGTAGGCAAGCAATTTTGCGTTTTCAGTGTAAACTGATAAGAATCCCAATACTACCACTGATAAGAAAAGCAATTCAGCCAGTCCCGAAATGTAGATTATCTGGAGCAAATTTACGAGCAAAGATAAGCCTAGAGCACCAAGCAAGAGCGGTTTGATTTGTACTTTAAAGTACCGTTTTGAATTTCTGCTGATTTCTGCAAAGGGCGGTTTTTGGAACGAGTCCAAACATCGAGTAGTATTTTCCTGTGGGTCTGGCAGATTTTGATACCTTGGAGCTTCATTTGGCATCATTGGAAGAACAACCTGCAAAAAGTAGCCGTTTTCCATAAAGTATTCTTTTGGAAGAGAGTCAACAAGTGCCCAAGTGTTTATCCTTTGATTGTTGTGATTGACAAGCTGAATTAACGGAGTGTCAACGTTGACCAATCCACCAGGAAACCGTTCTTTGATTTTGTCTTGAACTGCGCTGAATCGGTTCAACCCAGCAATATTAATGTCGGAAACCACACCATTCACTTGCACATACAAGTACCTTTCAGACATGATTTTGAAAATTGTAATCCGCTTTTATAATAGATTCCTGTTCAAATAAGCCCTATTGTTTACCCCTTTGAAACTGTATTATCAGCTTCAGTTTTTGGTGTAAGAGTGAAAAAAGTGGAGATACAAATCAGGATAAAAACGGACTACTACAGAATAATACAACAAATCAATCCAGATTAAGGTAGGATAATTGATTTTAGCGGAGCAAATATTTTTAGAGAAGTCTCTATTACTAATTGTTCTTTGATTGTTTACCCCTTTGAAACAACAATGGTCGTGGATCTGGTACGACAATGATCGTATTTGGCAAACGTAGATTAAAAATTCTAAAGCAAACAAATATCACACAAAAGTATTTGTAAAGGATTTTAATTGGTAGCTGCACCTAAAGTGCATTCCGGCGGTTCCGTAAATGAAATTCAACTTGATGATACCGCGATACCAGGACGAATAAGCAAACATTTTAAAGTGGAGTCATGCAAAATTGATGGTAGAGTAAAATAGCGTTAGAGTAGTGATATTGCAATCCCATCTACCGCTCCAGAATAACTCTAAAAAGCTTGGAAAAGTATTAACAATAGTCTGGTAGTGGTGCGATTGAATATCTGCTCGTCAATGTCCAGAAAAATCGTCCAGCTAATTTTTTTCAAATTTCAGATCATGATTTCAATGGACGTTGATGGTACAACCATTTAATAATAGGAGCTAAAATTGAAGACAAATTGATTCAAGAAGAAAAGCAGATTAATGAAGAGTACAAGATTTGGAAAAAGAATTCTCCGTTTCTTTACGAGTAACTGATTTTAACCTAGTCTTGTAGTTACTCATGCTTTGGAATGGCCAACACTTACTTGTCAGTGGTTGCCAGATATTACTAAACCAGAGGGAGCTGATTACACTATCCAGCGAATGATCGTAGGCAAGTAATTACTGATCTCTAGGTAAGTAAACATTGATCTCTAGGTAAGTCATGTTGTAATTCATAGGTATATATCTAGTTAATATGAAGGTATATCGTAGCTAATGCTAGGTACACATACTTCGGAAGGAGCTCAAAATTATCTTCAAATCGCTCAAGTTCAATTACCTAATGACAATATTCAAGTAGATGGACGTAATTACGACGAAGAACGGAAAGGTAAGAAAATAGTCATCAGAGATTAAGAAAGATAAAGCGAGTTGTGTGGCTCTTTGAGCCCCTTCAATGACCCTTTAGGCCTGATATGAGATGAAATTTGCAGACTAACATTAGAAGCTGGAGGTTATGGAGGAGCAGACTGTAAAATCAGTATAATTCAAAAGATCAATCATGATGGAGAAGTTAACAGAGCTAGGTATCTCATCTTAATACAGATATATGCCATCAAACCCTGATATAATTGCTACTCGTACTTCATTGGGGCCTGTTTATATCTTTGACAGAACTAAGCATACTTCTCAACCAGACCCAAGCGGAATCTGTAATCCGGATTTGAAACTTGTTGGGCATTCAAAAGAAGGCTATGGAATGAGTTGGCACTTACGACATGAGGGGCATTTGTTGACTGC
This sequence comes from Boothiomyces sp. JEL0866, assembly GCA_027604345.1. Lineage (NCBI taxonomy): Eukaryota > Fungi > Chytridiomycota > Chytridiomycetes > Rhizophydiales > Terramycetaceae > Boothiomyces > Boothiomyces sp. JEL0866. Next base: position 13,133 of record JADIIZ010000146.1, on the reverse strand, counting down.
TTCCGAGGATACAACAATATGTGCCTGGGATATTAATGCCACTGCTACAGAAAAGACTTTGGAGCCGGTTAAAATTTACACGGGACATACTGCTTGGGTTGAAGATGTGTCTTGGTCGCCACTAATCAGCTCAATTTTTGCTTCTGTTGGCGATGATAAGAAATTGATGATGTAAAATACTACTGATGATAGTTGGGATACTAGATCTACATCCAGTACTAAAGCAAACCACTCGATTGAAGCTCATTTGGCTGAAATTAACTGTGTATCATTCAACCCAAAGAACGAACATATACTAGCAACGGGTTCAGCAGACAAGACAGTTGCACTATGGGACATGCGCAACTTGAAACACAGATTACATACCTTTGAATCTCACCAAGATGAAATCTTGCAATTATCGTGGTCACCACATAACGAAACTATTTTAGCATCGTCAAGTGGAGATCGCAGACTAAATATTTGGGATTTATCAAGAATCGGAGAAGAGCAATCACCAGAAGATGCCGAAGATGGCCCACCGGAACTATTGTTTGTGCATGGAGGACATACAAACAAGATTTCTGATTTCTCTTGGAACCCTAACGACCCATGGGTAATTTGTTCAGTCGCAGAAGATAATATTTGTCAAGTATGGGAAATGGTAAGTCAACCTAATGTAGGCAAGCAACATTTACTCTCAAGATACAGTTTCTGTACCCTCAGAGCAACTCGAATAAAATGTTTTTGACTATATTTATAGGAAGAACCAGTAATTTGAACATTGCAAGATGTTTATATTGATAGTTTATTATATTGAAAGAGCTTGTATATCGCAGCCGGTAGAAATACCAATCAGACTAGTATCTGAGTGGTTCCAAGCCAGGTTGTTTACCGGTTTGTCACATACGTGTTGCTTTACCGGTGTATTCTTTGATATATCCCAAATTAATGTTTGCCCATCGTCTCCGCAACTGGCTAAATGTACACTAGAATGAGGTGCCCAGCATATTCCCGATACATTGTTTGTATGCGCTTGTAACTCTAATACAGGAACAGCAGGTACCCTTTAATTAATAAAAATAACCTAATATCCAGTATTACTATAGTTTTAGAATCTTGTTGGAAAGTGCTTATGAAATTCACATCCTTCCTGTTCCACCCTAATCGCAAAAGACTGTTTTTTCCTGTTTCGTAAATGATTGTAGAGTGCGCTAGTGATCTTGTTAGTGATTAGTACCTTTGATCAAACATTCTGACACTTCCATCCGCACCAACACTGCTGAATACATTCACACCTTGGGAAAAAGCAACATCCAGTACTTCAGAGTCATGCGCAATTAATTGTGTTTTAGCTTGCTGTGTATTCATATCCCATATTGTACAGGTTGTGTCCAATGAACTTGTAACACACTGGTTAGGATCGGCTTCACTCCAATCGAATGAAGTCAATGGTGCCAATAACTCCTGCTTGTTCTGTTTTTAAATTATTAATACTTGTCCAATTCTTCTCACATTTGCCAATGTTGCTTTTTGTATTAATAGAGCGGAAGAGTGATCGTCTGGAATTACCAATTCAAATAGTCTGAAAAAGTCTCCAGTGGTTGCAAACAGCTCTGTCTGACCCTGCTTTGGAGCCCACATTAGTTTGGTTACTGGGTATTGAATATCATGTGTCGCTACTGGAATTAATTCCTTGTCTTCTACATTAATAAAGTTTACGGTCTATGTTAGTTGAAATTACTAGCGATAATGTAAATTTTGTTTTGCAGGGTTTCAGAGAAGGAAGAAAATGCCAATCGGTTGGTTTTGGACCAACTCAGCGCATAAGTTGTTTGATTGGTTTTAAAGTTCATTGGAAAAAAGTTAAAAAATGGCTGTCAAAAAAGAGTTAACATGTTGGGCTGACTTGCAGGTATACAATTGCCATTATCTCTAGTATTCGATATCCACCATGATTAAAATAACGAAAACCTTTCAAAGCAAAAACCATTGATTAAACCAATATCCAAAAAAGCGGAGCGTGTGGGGGTTTAGCTCAAATGGTAGAGCGCTCGCTTTGCATGCGAGAGGCAAAGGGATCAATGCCCTTAACCTCCACTTCCAGCTTCGTTAGCTTAGTCGGTAGAGCGTGGTGCTAATAACGCCAAGGTCACAGGTTCGATCCCTGTACGAAGCATTTTTTGATTGTAGAAATCTGACTAGCATTTTTTGATTGTAGAAATCTGACTAGCATTTATATTTTGTAGAAATCTGACCAGCATTTATATTTTGTAGAAATCTGACTAGCATTTATATTTTGTAAAGTAATTTTTTATTGCGGAGTTCTTGTTGAGGACGATTTGCGATGACCAGATGGAACAGATGATCCCTTACCAATAACTTTTTTCCAAGATGGTGTTTCCTTCTTTTTTGGTTGGCATCTACTTTCCACAAATGTCAATTCTGTCAGTTGTTTAAAAACATAAATCATCACTGAGCCATGTATACCTGTGTATGTATCTGCAAAGGTCAGAAAGCCGTTGTACAGTTCATAATCGTATTTTACACTGGGTATAAACACTGCAATTGAGAAAACTAAAATTCCAAACCAGTCCATCAATGAAACGATAATCAACGAAGTCACTAGACCATTAAGAACTTTAGTCATTTCAGAGCCCTTCTTTTTCTTGTTTATCATTACCAAATAGATTAGATACCCTCCTTGAATATTATCGTATAGCACAGCAAATACTGTAAATGCTGTACTAGAGATTGTATTGAATTTTATAACGGAATGAGGCATATCATCGAAATTCAGAACGCATATCATGTATACCGCGGACCACATGGCAGAAAATGCTATTAATGTAACTATAACTGTCCAGATGACAATCATCCGCTTTGTGATTTTTGGATTGAGCAATGAAAATACTTGTAGAATGTGTATATTGAACAAACATATCATGTATATAGTTAACTGTGCTAGAAATGATGATAATCTGCTAATATATGATTGGTAGTCCATAATGATATTAAAAGTATTCAAACTGGTGTGTCCAATAGTGAATAGCAGAATAATCAAGATTTTTAACCGGAAGATTGGAGCAACGAGGTTTTTATATAGGATTTGAGGAATCAAGTATATGGCTACTAATAGTAACGTTAACGTAATCGTGAATACTGTCCATTTGACTGCTACTTGTATTTCCATCGATGACGTTTTAGCAAAGAGGAAAAACAATGTTGCGGTTCAGAAAAGCATTTCAAAAGGAAAGACTGTGGGCTAAAGATTAGCTGTGACACTACATCTATCTTGAAAGGATTGAAATTGTTGGTTTTGAAGTAATCTACTTTGAAATGAAATATCGCATATGTAATCAATTGAATAGCTGTTCTTGAGGGGAATTAGCATGCATAAGAACCAGCAGGACGCAAGTTAGACAATCACGCATTATGGTTAATAGATTGATTTTCTAGCTTGGTCTAGTTTAGAACTGTTCCAAATATTTGTTTGTGTTGATTCAGACTTTTAATAGCAATCAAGCCTAGAAACTATTTTTATTTTAACCAATATTGCAAGATTTGCCAAGCAATTCCGAGACTAACTCTTCAACTTTACTGTTAAACCTACTTTTTTTGTGAGCAAACGCAAAGGCTGTCAGCTGCTTAAACAAGTAAGTATTTGGATTTAGAACTAAAAACACTTGTAGAATATGTACATTAAATAGACAAGGTATATAAATTGTAATTCGTGATAGCAGCTTGGAATACGTGCGATGTAGCCCTGAGAGTGAGTCACAATGTTGAATGATCTCTGTAATGCGCTGATTAAAAGCATCAGGTAAATCTTTGGACGGAATTGACAGATATAAATTGCCTTTTCTGATTCTCATTACCAGATAAATTGAGCTAAATAGTTGCTGTAAATACTAACCATTGACTGTTTCGCTAAAAGACATGTGACGTAGTATTTTGAATAAAGGAGAGATTTTCCTAGCGTTAAAGGTAGATTTCCTAGCGACAAACATTAGTGCAAGTGGAATATATTCATGCTACAGACATTTCCTTGACTACACGTTTGCTGATCAATTCAGTAGGCTGGAATGGAACGCTACTTTTTTCTTTGACTTGGATACTCGACCCATCTACTTTAATTTTCTGTGCTTGCTTTCTTTTATTGTCGGCAAATGTGAAATCTGTCAATTGCTTGAAAACGTAAGTAAGCGACACAGCGTGAATACCGGTATATGTGTCTGTAAGATACATTAACGTTGAGTAGAGCTGATCATTCCTCGTTATTATCGGGATATAGCAAGCACATGCAAAATTTGCTAACACAGCCCAATCCATTAACGACAAGAATATCAATGATCGCACCAGCCCGCCAAACACTTTTTTGAATTCCTGGCCTCTCTTTTTTTTGTTTTTGAGCACAAGGTTGATTAAATATATGCTTTGTATGTTGTCGAAAATCATTGCCAGGATGACAAATACTGTTACACTATAACTATTTATCATTTGCACTAGATATGGGATAGCAGTGATATCAGAATTGAGAATATACCACCACTGTGTAACTGCAATTGGAAGAAAAAGTAAAGCAATCAATATTTTGCTATAAATCAGCTTTGACGCGGTAATTGATGGACTGAGAACAGAAAATACCTGCAAGATGTGTATGTTATAAAAGCAAATAACAAAGATTGACCATTGCACTACACAACCAGGAATTCTTTTGAATATTGATTTGTCTTCTTTCCAACGTGAGAGTAAATTGCAAGAAGTTTGTACAATAGTGAGCGCAAGTAGAATCCACACCTTTGATCTAAAGGTTCTAGACATTAATTTTCCTTTTGCAGTTGCCATTACTAAACAGAGGGATACTGCTAGTAATATTACTGTACTAGCGAATACAATCCACCCCAGTACCTCTGTAACACTCATGACGTCAAGTTAAAATCAGATTTCAGTTTATTTAAAATGTCTAAATTTGTTTTTAGTAATTGCGGTGGAAAATTTAATACTAGTCTTGTCAGTTAATCTAATGTGTTCCTACTGCGAGCCAATGCCTAGGGAATAGAATCGCAGAAAGGCAATTGAAAAGATATCAGACGTGCTTAGTTATTGATGCTTGAAAAACATTGTCGATATTTACGTTGTTCAGATTTACGTCTTGAACATTTGAGTGAACAACCTGCGTTGGATTTTTCTCTTTGCTCTTCTTTATCTTGTACCGCTTACTGTCTACAAACGTAAAGTCAGTTAACAATTTGAAAATGTAAATCATAAATGTGCCATGTATCCCAGTGTAGGTATCTGTCAACATCATCAGGTTGTGGTATATCGGTTGGTTCTTGCTGATTGCAGGGATATAGGTAGCACAAGCAAACATGATAACCGCGATCCAATCCATCAGACACAGGATTGCAAATGATATCACAAGTACATTCAATACCTTTTTAAATTCGTTCCCTTTCTTTTTCTTATTCTTTAGTACTAGATAAATTAAATAAAATCCTTGGATATTGTCGTAAAACACTGCAAATACACTGAAGCCTATTACTCCGTAATTATTTACAATTGCTATTGTTTTAGGAATGTTGGATACATCCGCGTTCACCCAGTACCACGGCTGGGTAATAGCAGTGGGTGCATAAAACAAAATGATAGCGACTCTTGAAATTGCAAGTTTGGCTTTGGTTATTTTAGGGTTCAGAACTGAAAACACTTGCAAGATGTGAATATTGAAAAAACATATGAAAAAGATTGTCCATTGAGCGAGACTTCCCGGGAATCGAGATACCGCTGAATTAGTGCCGTCTATTATTGAATAGACATTGCATCCAGTTTGTACAATTGTCACTGTGAGAATTATCCACACCTTGATTCTGAATGTTCGCGCAACTAATTTCCCCTTTGCAATGACTGTTGTTAGACAAACTGCGCCGATTAGCAATGCTAGAGTGATACTAAATACTATCCATTTGAGTGTATCAGAGTCGCTCATGAAATGACGTAAATGTGAAAAGCTAAAAATAGCACATTGGTTACTTTTACTACAATACAGTACTCTGGTTAGAGCAATCTGAGTTTCATTCAACAGTTTTCTCCCAAAATAATATTTAAAGACATAGAGGACCCGGTATTCAACAATGGAATCAATTTGAACGACATTCATTTGAAACAAGCTATAGTTACACAGCTAAATCTCTAGTTTCTAGACTTGCTAGAAGCCAAGGAAGGAATGTTGGTTCTATCCAGAGTTGGCAAATCTTGTATATCCAAAGGAATTGGCAGGGTTACAAGTTGCTGTTTTTGTTTCGACCCTTTTGTTCCAATAAAGGTAAAAGTGGTCAATTGCTTAAGATATAAATCATGAACACGCAATGAATGCCAGTGTGTGTTGGAGTGAGCCATCATTGTATTGTACAATGCGTAATTACTGCTTATTGAAGGGACATAGGTAGCTAATGCAAAGATAGCTATGGCAAACCAATCCATCAAGGCCAAAAATAGTAGGGATCGTACCAGTCGATCTAGAATAATTTTGATTTTATCGCCTCTAGTTTTCTTGTGTCTGAGGACAAGAAATGCCAAATATACACCTTGGACATTATCATAAATCGCAGTTATTATAACAAACAATGTGATTCCAATACAATTACACATTTGCGTGTTGAACAAATTAGAGGAAATTAATGGAACATCTTTAACACGTGATAGCCAATATTTGATTGGATGATTTTTGAAGAGTTTTCTTCAACAATCTGAATTCTCATGAAATTAGTGCTAGCAATCCAACGAGTTTCGTATTACACTACAAGTAATGTTTGGTTTAATTACCTAGAAAGCAACAGAGCAATTTCTACCACTTTCCAGTCTGACCCGGTAGCACACTTGATAAATATGCTACAAGAAAAGGATAATGTTATCAAGCAAATCATTGACAAAAAGGATGATGTTATCAATCAAAAAGATACCCAAATCAAAGAGTTGTTCAATGATTTGAAGGCTAATTCCAAAGAGTTGCTACAAGCAGTCAAAACATACGAAAAAGAAAATGCAAGGTTGGAGTATAGCCTTAAGAGTATCACCAGCGACTATCTGCAAGCAAACCAGGTTATCACAGTAAGGGCCGCAATTGGTAAGTAGAGCTAACCCAGAATCCATAATGTATTTAAAGTATAAACATATCAAGGGGACACAGGAAAGAATCAACCAAGAAACTAACACCGAATGTTTCCAAGCGCATTTCAAGACGTTATGTACAAAGCTGAAATGTCTGAATTACTCTCAGTCTGTTTTACCGAATCTGTATAATTCAATTTCAACTCACGCACACGGCGGTGGACATTATGTTGATTGCCATCTCAAAGATTCAACTTTTTCACCTGCAGAGTGGGCAGCGATAATTTCTATTTTCAAGTGCAACCTGCCAAAGGAAGATTTCAAAGTATATGGCAAAGATGATAAAGAAATTGATTTATAATATACATCTTGAGTTTACTGGTAGAATTTGACAAGCATTTGGTGGCGGTTTATCAATACCATGCAAGGAACACCCCTTAGGCGACAAAGCGACCAAAACAGCAAAGGTAGGGACAATGTTGGGGGACATGTGACAAGGAAATGAAGAGAGAGGAGACGATAATGTGGTCATAGGATATAATTAATAGATTTGGTCAATTCCGTACGGTTTTTAGAAACTTTTGTAAGAAAGTAAATAGAAAGTAATAAACCAGTGAATATAAAACAGTCTCTACAGAAAAGATTTCCAAAACACTGACGGAGTGAGATGGAGACCATAAAATGTATATGAAAAATATTATAAGAGATGAGACGATAGCATGGTGGGGATTATTTGAAGAGAATAGATTGTGAAATACGACGGTAGCGCGCGAGGTTTGATATTTGTAAAAGTTTCTGACAATGATATGGTCTCGGGATTATCAATTCTGTACCAACTAGATCTTCCACTATCATTGGATGACGTTTCTTATATGCAGCGCGGAACATGTACAACAATAGAATTATAGATTTATTCATTATACAGGGATTCTACAAAACCGTGGCTGGTTGAGAAGATGGCTCTCTGCTAATAGGAACATGGGCTTCCCCTTTCAATAAGTGCAAAGGTATAGTCTTTTTACCGATAGTTGCTTCAGGCTCTGGAGGCGGTACGTTTTGAGGGGTTTTGATCAATTTAGGTCGTTTGCTGTCCACAAACGTAAACTCTGTGAGTTGTTTTAGCAAGTAAATGATGAATATTCCGTGAATTCCAGTGTAAGTTTCGACAAAAGTAATTATAGCTGCTACAAGGGCATAATCATGAGCTATTGACGGAACGAATAACGCAGCGCAGTAAACTATGATTCCAAACCAATCCATGAGCGCCAAAAATACTAGTGAGGCTACAAGGCCATTGAGAATCCTAACTGCTTCCTTTCCTTTCTTTTTCTTGTTCTTTAATACAAGGTAAATCAAATATAGTCCTTGTATATTGTCGTAAAGTACACAGAATACAGTAAACGCTGTGCTGGCGAGTCCATTCCAATATAAAACCGCCAAGGGTATGTAATTTGCATCGATCACACATAATATCCAAATTTGTCCGATAATTGAAAGAAAGAACAGTATGGTCACAAATATCTTCCATGCCAGCAGCTTTTTGGCAGTAATATTGGGGTTGAGCAATGAGAATACTTGCAAGATATGAATATTAAATAGACAAATAATGAATTCAGTGCATTGCGCCAAGAATCCTGGAATACGTGCAACATAGCCTAAATTACTAGTTATGATATTATATATGATGATTGACGTTTGACATATTGTAATTATCAAGATAGTCAATACTTTTGGTCGAAATGTAGCTGTAACCAGTTTGGCAAAAAGTGCAAGATAAAATAGAATCATTGATACTGCCAGTAAGGCTAACGTTAATCCAAATACTGTCCATTTTGCAGGTATCGCGATGTCCATGCTGACGTCGATCTGAAAGAACAGAAAAATCGCAAAGCTATAAATCTAACCCGGGTTAAAAAATTCATAAATGCCCTACAAGTATATTAAGCGTGAATATATTCCAACGTATTTTAAGTTCTCTATTTTGTTTGATCTGTAAAATTCACAGCACCTTTCGAAATATCACTTGGTCGGAAGCCGTTGTACTTTTGGATGGGCAGCGTCAATTCTAGCACAGTATTTTCAACTTTGCTAAGCTCTACGGGCTTTTTCTTGTGGTCTACAAATGTGAAATCGGTCAACTGTTTAAAGATGTAAATCATAAACACGCCATGAATACAAGTATATAATTCCGCAAAGGACAGCATTGAATTGTACAGCAAAACGTTTTCAGAAATAGTTGTGAATAAGATTGCTGATAGAAATTCAATTACACCAAGCCAATCCATTACTGCCAAACTCAAAAATGACAGCATGAGCCTGTGCAATACCTTGGCAGTTTCCGGTCCTCTTCGCTTCTTGTTTTTCAAGACTAGGTATATCAAGTATATTCCTTGAATATTATCATATATGACGGCAAATACTGTGCATGCCGTGCTAATCCATCCATTCAAATCCAAAACTAGTTTTGAAATCCCGATCGTGTAAATACAAATAATTATCCAAAGCTGTACCGATATTGATCCCATAAAGACCAAAGTGACGAATATTTTCCATATATATAGCTTTTCGTTGGTAATATTGGGATTGAGGACTGAAAACACTTGTAAAATATGGATATTGAATAAGCATTCCAGATATTCGGCAATCTCTGCCAATATTGCAGGAAATCTTTGTATATGGGAATTATAGTTATCTATAATATTATACATGATGAATATTGTTTGTGGAATTGTTACTAACAAAATTGCGAGTACTTTGGGTTTAAATGAAGCCGAAATGAATTTCCCTTTTAATATTAGTGCAATGAGATATAGACTGACAATTAATAGCCCCAAAGTGGCAGAGAAAACCAACCATTTTACTAGTATCGCAGCGTCCATAAGTGACGTCAAACAAATTGGAAACTCATCCACTCTTGAGCTGCGGAAGTGTAGAACTTTAAACTCTGATATAGTTCTAGTAGAGAGTGATTATTATGCTCAGCCATGTTGCGCTTTAATATTTCTGTGGGAACAAGACTATTTATTCACAACCAAAGTTGGCGCGGTATTAGTACATTCTTTTGTCCACCTTTACTCTTTTCTTATCTACAAATGTAAAGTCCGTTAAAAGCTTGAAACGAAAATCATTGCAACCGCATGAAGAGCAGTATTTGATTCTGCATATACTACAATTGAAGATAGAATGGAAGGGTCTACATACATTTCTGGAAAAAATAATTTAGCTGTGTATTGAGAGGAGTACACTAGGAAGCCGATCCAATCCAAGAGAGAGATACATACATCGATATAACTAGATTATTGAGGATTTTGATTGCGTCTTGCCCCATTCGTTTCTTTTTTGAATGCACTAGGTAAATTAGATAGATCCCCTGTATGTTATCATATAAAGCAGAAAAACAGCGACTATTGAACATGCAATATCGTCCAGGTAAAGTATCGTCGGAGAAACTTCAGAAAGGTTCAGGCAGAATAAACCCCGTACATGTGGAATGATTAGGATTAAAAATGATACTGTCCAAATTATCTTGCAAGTCCTAATTTTTCTCGGGTGATTTTGGGATTAGCAGCGCAAACACTTTATGAGCAGATTGGATATTGAGATAAAGTACATTGTAATTAGCGTTAGTAAGGTTGTTATGCAGCCCAAATATAGATTATCCCCTATTGCGATATAGGTTATATTCAAAGCTGTTGTGAGTGTTGTGACGCATAGTAGTTTTGGTCTAATACTGGTGAAACTATTTTATCAAATTGAATTCTTTTAATCATACAAAGGGATAATATGAAGAACTACTATTGAGAGAACGAGCCATTTTATAAACTCTGCAGCATTCATCTTGTGGTGACGTAAATTGTTTTTGATTCAATACAGAAAAAATAATGTTACCTATCTGCTTCTAGCACAATAAGCTATCAGGATCGTAGGTGTAGGTCAGTGTTGAGATACACCATACAAATTTTTGAATGGGCCATCATAGGAAAAGAAACATTGTACAAAGCTAATTATATCAGTTTTTAACAAGTGTTAGTGGCCCAGACTCTATATTCTTTTTGGGTGATACTTTATCCAATCTGGACTTTTTTTCCACAAAAGTAAAATCAGTTAAAAGCTTGAGGACGAATATCATTGCGACTGCGTGAATTCCAGTGTAGGAATCGGCAAACGTAATTAATGAGAGAAACAAAATGTAATTGTCCACGATTGCAGGTATAAATAATCCAATCGCAAAGATTGCAAATCCTATCCAGTCCATTATCGACAGACACACAAGTGAAATTACCAAGTGGTTGAGAATCTTGGTTGCTTTGTCTCCCATGTGTTTCTTTTTAGATTGAACCAAGTAAATTAAATACAATCCTTGTATATTGTCATATAGTATCGAAAAGATTGTGAAAATTGAACTGGTAAAGTTGTTTAAATACAGGACGAGTGGCGGTATCTCAAAATAATCAATGATGAATAGCGTCCACATTTGAGGTATCATCATTACTAAAAATAATGCAGTGATAAATACTCTCCATGCGAGCAGTTTTTTTCTGGTGATATTTGAATTTAATAGAGAGAATACTTCTAGTATGTGAACATTAAATAAACAAATCAGATATAAGGTCATCATTGCAAGTATGGTCGTTATTCTACCCAAATACATCCCATATCCAATTGAAATGTTCCATATATTTAGTGAAGCGTTAACTACGATCACGCACAGCATCACAACCACATTAGTCTGAAAAGTAGGAGAGACCAACTTTTCAAAGAGAATCATTTTGGATATATAGAGGCATGACACCACTAACAGTGCCGTTATCGAAAGCACAGTCCATCTAATCTGATCTGCGATATCCATTGCGACTGACGTCAGTTGTAACAAATAATAGCAAGAATATGATTATTAGAATTTAAAAAAAGTATTGAATATTATGCTAATAGAATATGTTTGATATTCAAAGTGATATCATTCGTGATCAAGTCTTGTATAGTGTTAGTGGCCCGGAGCCCAACTTCTTTTTGGGGGAAGGTTTGTCTTTTGGCTTTTTCTCAGAGAATAGAAACTCTGTAAGCTGCTTGAATACAAATAGCATTCCTAGTGCATGTACTCCGATATAAGTTTCAGCAAAGGTTATAATTGAACAGTACAAAATACGGTTTTCAACAACTGCTGGTACAAATATTGCTAGGGCAAATATCAAGAATCCAATCCAATCCAATAATGAAAGTATTGCAAGTGAGATTACTAGTCTACTAAGAACCTTTTTGATATCGTGGCTCATATTTTTCTTTCGAGATTGAACCAAGTTTATGAGATATATTCCCTGTAGGTTATCATATAGTATAGTAAATACAATAGAGATGGTGCTTGTAAAATTATTGATGTAAAGTATGAAAGGTGGGATTTGGGATTCCTCTGCTATGCAAATTGTCCACACTTGGGGTATTCCCATTAATACAAACAACAGTGTCACAAATATCCTCCATATTAGTATTTTGACAAGAGTAATATTAGAATTGAGGTTTCCAAAAACTTGCAGAATATGAATATTGAAAAGGCAAATCATGTACAAAGTCCCCATTGATAATACGTTTGCCAGTCTCCCTTGGTATGTCCCGTAATTTTGCGCAATATTCCAACAATTTAAAATCGCGCAGAAACATAATATAAACAACAGAATTAAAACTTTGGGTTTGAAAATTGGAGAAAGTAGCTTTCTAAACAGCACAAATCTAATTGTAATTGCTGATATTATGCACAGTAAGATTGTCGATGAGAATACAATCCACTTTATCAGAAACGATATTTCCATTTGATGACGTAAATTCTGAAAGAAAATGCACAAAACGACAGTATTAATTCTCACATCAACTTGCTTATTCAAAAAGCCCTAATCGTATTTTACTCAAGCATTTTCACTTTGAATAGCAGTTTGCCGTTAAATTTTAGTAGCGGTCAGTTTTATATTTTATATGCACCCACGAAAACACTCTTGTACGGGGGTTTAGCTCAAATGGTAGAGCGCTCGCTTTGCATGCGAGAGGCAAAGGGA